>OMLP01042492.1:0-30517 GCA_900302685.1 Spondyliosoma cantharus | reverse complement strand
ACAAAAAACGGCATTTTAAAAAAAGATGACAATGTTACCTTTATATTGGGACTTCTTCTCCTTCTCCTCTTTTCTTCTCTTTCGGTACTGCGCACCCGAGGGCACTGACGGCCGGTTCATCTCACAAAATATCAAAACATAATCTGTCTGTCACTTGACGTGACCGGACCTCTGTGGCACCTATCTGACTCTCTGAGGTGCGCAGCCAATGACCACACGTCACGTGACTCAGCACCAGAAGTGAGAAACATGTCATTGTTTATCTTTACTTTGTTAATATTTGTTATTTTCAGAACACGAAGAGGGGGGGGCGCCAACGGGCATCGAAAATTATTAGGATTTTTTTTTTCTCACTCGAAGGTGACTGGCGGCGCCCCTCCAGCAGATGGCGCTCTAGGCGACTGCCTATATCACCTATGCCTAGAGCTGGCCCTGATTCTATAGTTGTATTATGTAGCCTGGTTGGCACCATCGGCAAACAAAAACGGGAGTTGCCCCTTCTGTGAAACAGCAAGCGGAGCTGTTCAACATGAAGGTGCTGAAGTGTGGTGATGCGACTCTGACTGTGTACCAGGGAAAGCCGAGGAAGAATGTCTGCACCCTGAGCACCGTGCACACAGGTGTGGGCACCTTTAGTAGGCAAAGCCAGAGTCTGTGATGTACTACAACAACACGAAGTACGGCGTGGACGACCTGGACCAGATGGCGAGTGCGTACTCCGTCAAAGGTGGTACGCAAAGATGGCCAGTGGTGGTCTTCTGTAACATCCTCGACCTGGCTGGGAGCAATGCCCGCATCTTATTCAAGGAGTGCACCAGCAGCAGGAGAGCCCGGAGGAAGTTCCTGCAGCAGCTGGCAGAGGAGCTGAGGGCAGAATACATGGAGGGGAAAGGGGCCGCGGCAGTCGGCACAAGGTGGCAGCAGCAGCAGCAGACACAGAAACGGAGGCAGTGCCGGTCCGAAAGAGCTGCAAACAGAACAAAACGTCGGACACTTGAAATGCCACAAGACCGTGTGTGGTGATTGCGCGAGGAGAGCGGAGTTAATCTGCAGACTGTGACCATTGATCGCAACAGCTCTTTTTTTGTTTTTGTTTCAGATCAGCGTTGTTTCCAGCTTTTTCGATTATTATTTTTTTTTTCATTTATATTAAAGTGTTAAAATAAAATGTTTCATAATCAAATAAGTTACTTTTGGGTATTTACATGAGAGATTATAGAGTTTAAAATCTAGCGGTCAAAATGACCGTTTACGGCCGTTCTAGTAGTGTTGGAATTCCGGCCCTTCTAGCGTTAAACAGATTTATTTCTTTGCATAAGCAAAATACTTCTTGTTAATGAGGATCATCTCTGTCACTGCTGTTCGTGGTGCTGAACCAAAGAAGCCCTGACGCATCACTACCTGCCAAGTCTAACGTATAGTTACTACATTTGTGGGAAATCGCTTATTACGTTTGTAGTAGGCAGCGGCTATTAGGTTTGTGGAAAATGTATTACATTTGTGGGTTTATTACATTTTTTATTTAGATTTTTATTACGTTTGTGGTTTATTGCGTTTGCGGACATTATTACATTGGTGGGCGTTACATGCTGCCTACCAGAGTTCCAATCCTCAGCAACATCATATACAACACAGTGCTAACAATTAATAATACAGTTTATACAGATTAACCCTTGCTGCTTGGCGTAAACTCTGTCTCAAGCTGTTGTAAATGGATTCCGCATCTGTGCCTTGTGTCAGTTCTGTAATGTGTAAAAATGCATTGTCCCATCTCCTTTCCCATTCACATCACACCGCACGTATATAATGAGGTATGCAAGGTATTCTCTCCACTGCTGGCGGGTCCAGTTAGCCGGGAGAGAGAGGCAGATGGGGTCACCGTCATCAGCGGCCTCTGAGCTGTCTTTAACCCCATCTCCAGCCTCTGTCAGCTCGTCCTGTATCATGGTCACCCCGGGCCTGGCTGTTGGTGGGCTTTCACCGGCAGCAGTCCCCGCAGGTGTAGCGGTGGTGTCGGTTGTCCTCAAGCTAGCATCTGCCGAGGAACTCGCCTCTTGCTACTCCTCAAGAGTCATTCGTCTTCGATTTCATTGTAAATCCGACATTTGCGAGTAGATTTCCCTGTTTTCTTTTAGACACGATGACTGCAAAACATGGCAGTAAATACGATTCAGCACCGAAATTGAGCGGGTCAGGCGGCTCCAGCGCAAATGGTCTAGCGCGGTCTTTTTTTTTTTGTTCGTTTTCAGTGTCTGATGATAGCGTCCCCATGCTTCAATGGTGAGGACAAGAATTGCATGCTGGCTGGCATCTTTAGTGATCTTTAGTGAAATAGTGATGCGCAAATCATACATTAAAAATAGCCTCATTTTACACATGATCCATGATTATGACAATGCAAAAAACCAAAAACAAAACAAAAAGGAAATGCATGGGAAAAAACAGGATTTTACCAATATTTTAGAGACCCCCCAAAATTTTACAAATCATGTCTTCCCCTGTCTCCCCCATAGTTTGCACCCTGCCTACAACACAACACAAATGCCTTGAGCATAATGATCAAAATAAAACGAGCAGCGAGGTGAAGCAGCGTGCGGCCATACCTGTCGTGCACACAACGTCTGACCCGGAAGTGACACAGGTGATGATGGGAGCGCAGAGGAAGAACTGGTGGGCGCAGCCCTCTGTGCCCACATTTCTAGGACTTTTTCAAAATTAGGTCTTGTGTTCCTGCATTTCCCTTCAATTTAAGGGTTAGGGTTAGGGGTTAAGGAATGGGTTAGGGTTAGGCTAACCCTAACCTTAAGGATATGTGAAAACATTAGGCCTAATTTTGAAAAAAATCTTTGAACTGTGGGAACATAGGCATGCTCCCATCCTGCTACATAAGCATGTTAGCACACTAGCATTAGCTTTGAGTTGCTGCTGCATTAGCCTCACATAGCTAATGCAGATTCTTAGAATTGCTACAACAATATAGGAGACCAATTGGGCAAAAGCTTCACAATTCTCAGCTGAATTATTTAATTCACTTTACCTGCTTGGACCGTAGTCTGTCTCACCAGATGTAGACTTTTGGTATAAGCCTGCTAAGGGCCAACTGTTTCTGTTTTCAGTTTACCATCCAACCTGAGTGATGTCTCCGTGTTTGTTTTCAAAATCCTGTCTGCTATTGGACACAACGACAACA
Organism: Spondyliosoma cantharus; assembly: GCA_900302685.1. Taxonomy (NCBI): domain Eukaryota; kingdom Metazoa; phylum Chordata; class Actinopteri; order Spariformes; family Sparidae; genus Spondyliosoma; species Spondyliosoma cantharus. The sequence goes on along the minus strand of OMLP01042492.1, from coordinate 27,327 downwards.
GCCTCCTAGTTAGCTACACACTGAAAATGTTGCAAATGCAAGCTACCATAACTCTAACCTTTTTGCTTACAGTAAAAAGTAAATAAGCCACAAGCTGTTACTTTTTTTTTCTTCTGAGGGTGATTAGCCATTGAATTGCCAGGGCTTATCTCCCCACTTGCAAGTTCCCCTGATTCAATCTTTACAGCGGCACTATCGCTGCATCCTGGGCTCAAAGCCACCCAAGATGATTGTGATTGGTTCAAATAAATAGAAACAAGACAGAATATGTTCATGTTATTTCCCCAATACCAGGATGATAATGGGTGCATCCAGTGCTGCCACTGTCCACTGTTTGGCCCCAACACGACCAATACATTGTTTTTTCTGCCAGTATCATAAAATTGAAGGATATTAAAAGGGAATCAAATCTCTCACAGCTCATCCAACATGGCTGACTGCCACTTCATTTTAATTGTTTCGTTTCAGATCTAAAGTGCTGAGGTCAAGAGTCGAAGTACTATAAATACACACAGCGCACCACTGTAATTATACTCTCTGACTGCACTTCATATTGAGAGATTACTGGCTCACAGCTATGCTATCTTGTTGCCTCATGTTTTGAGTCTCCAGCTTCATGTGGACTAACCCTCAGATCTGTGTGTGTCTCCAGGTTATGCTGCCCAAAAGCTGTCTGAGTCCCAGTGAGAAAGAGAAGGGCTAAAGCCGCACCGATCCAACCCAGCTTTCCAGAGCCTCTCCAGCAGCGACTCCCACTGTGGAGCAATGAGCAACCCCAAACAGATTACTGACGCCGTGGCATCGGTTATTCACAGCGTAAGTCTTCTCAGCCGCATACAGAAAAGCCTCAGTCTGTCCCGTCAGGTCAAGCTCAGACGTTGTCAGCCACATGATGAAACACATGTGGATGAGTTTGTGACCCTGGTGACAAACAAGGTTAAATGCAGTTCGGGAAGAGATGGCGCTCACAATTAGCAGCTTAAGTTCTGTAGCTACTAGGCTCTAAACTTTCCTCTGCTTCGATTCATATTTTCTTTGTCCGGGATTTACGCTGCATCAGCTCCCTCAGTCCTCTCTGGCATCAGAGTGTATATTTTGGACAGTGCTCTTCCCTCCAGAGCTATGTGTGTACAAATCCAGTCACATCCTAGAGCCAATTCTCTGGCAAAAAGCAGTATATCTGACTGCAAATAAAAATGTTCAGAATAGTTAAAAAACTCTTACAGAGAGCAGCTCCTGTTGAATTTCCCTTTTCATTTGAGCACTCAAGAATGTCAACGGCCCCACAACTGAAACCGTTTCCTTCCTCTTTTCTTGAAATCGATATTTTGCCAGTGTTTGGGAACACAAAAATAATATTGGCACATATTGAAAACACATAATTGCATGGCTTCTGGTGGGATTGATGTGATAAACATGGTGCCCCGAGGGCCGTGCAGCTAAAGAAAGCAGCATTCCTTGACTCAAGTGGTTCTCAACTCAGGATGATTAAGATGCTGCAGCAGAAAATATCCCAAGCTTAAAGGAAAAATCCACCCCACGAATAGCCTCATGTTGTTGGATATCATCGGTTTGCAATGGTTACTGCATTCCTGGAATTATGTTCGATTGTGTTCCAGGAAGAATAACAGCTGCAACTTTTGATTTTAACTAACTTACCACTTATCCAGCCTTTATTATGTTCTTTTACTTGAGTTAAGGGTTTCTACTTTTCCCAGAGTGGCTTTCAACAGCCGAAATTGAAGAGAGCTCACTGTGCCGTGGGTCGAATTTGTTGGTGAGTGGATAAAGTCAAGTTTCTAGCACAGTAGGAGCAAAAAAAGAAGAGATTTTCCACTCACGCAGCCACTTCTTCTGACAGATTTATGATTGGCTTTTATTGCAACACGCTCTCACTCCAGGCTCCTCAAATACAGCAGCCTGTTCAGTGGCCTTAAGCCTCAAACTTTGACGCCCTACTTACCTCTCTAGCATCAGTTTTGCACGTGAACGGCTCTGCGTCATTTACTGAGACTTTCAAAATAAAACTCTCCGACAAACATTTCCCATATTATGACATTATTTCAACTGTAATTCATCTGACCAAGTGGTTGCGGTTTGGTTAGGATCATGAAAAGGTCTTTTGTTTTTGTTTAAATAATGTTAAGTATGGTCACTACTAACTCTCGAAAACCACAGCACAACATCTGAACATTGCCTCTGTCGGGATTGATGCTAATGAAGTGTAGAGGAGTGAAAGTTAGAGAGATTTCACTGGAGATATTTAGGTGGAATCACTAAATGTGCCATTTTAGCACTTTTTGGCTCCATCTGTGTTCTCCATGTAAGATTTCTCCCGTTACATCCAGCAAAACTAATTAATTTCTTTCTAACATATCATTTTAGGTATTCATTATACCTAAATACAAATGTTGTTAAACTTGAACCTTGAGTCGCCCCTTTTTTGTATGGCATAGCGTTTGTATTGTTAGCATAAAATACTGAGATTGCTGGCGCCAGCTTTGTGGACATGCACCATTTTTGTTGCTTTTCTTTAGTTTCTTGGTGTTGGGATTGTATTTTGTCTAGGTACAAATGCTTATTAAGTGCTTTTAGCAGAGCTTCTTCCTGTTAGGTGCTGCATGACTGTTGCTCCATGATTAGCACGTTGCGTAATATGACTCCCCAACCTCTGCACAGGGTGTTAGGGTTCTAGAGGTTCGTTAACTCAGTTACACAACATAACTTAAAAAAACAATAACAATCAAATCAATGGCACCTGGTCACATACATGAGGCAAACCCTGATCTCCTGGAGGAAATTCCTGTGTTTATGACAACCCAACAAACTAAATCGACCAGCCGAGGATTCAGACTTTTCTTGTTCTTTATACTGCTACACTAGAGGGGACCTTCCAGAAATGACGCTAGAGGAGCACTCTACAGTGTGGCTGCGGTATCTGATGTGCTGCACGGGAGTGAGAACAGGCTGTACATTGTACTTCTGAGAATCATTTCTGACTGAAAAGAGAACACATTCTTCAAACAGCGCTGAAGACATGCTCATGCTGTTCTAACACCAATGTAGAAAATGCTTGCTTTCCCTTCGCTTTGCATTTCTTCGGTCAGCTGCTTCCTTCCTCCAGTGTTGCACAACTATGTGACCATGCTGGCGTCCTCTCCATCTACCTGCATGTAATCTAGACGGGGGGGATCCTCGCTCGACATAAACAACACAAGTGCTGTCTAAGTTTGAAATCCAACCCCACCAGTTGAGGGATAGAATGCAGAGTATTCAGGATGCTTAACTACTGATCCATTAAAGATGTGCAGAGAGACAGAGAGGCCGTGGATTATACTACTTCTCATATTTGGTTTATTTCCGAGAATTTGCGCGCAGATTTTCATTTTATTAAAACAGTCAGGAACATGTAATGTCAAGAGGGCCAGCTAGGTGGGAAACAAATATGTAATCATTTAATATTTAACACCAAAATACAGTCAGAATAGGTCCTCAAACATGAAGAATCACACAGCTGTGAACAAATATTAATAATGCCATCTAATAATGGCCCAGGCCTAATTAATAGATGAGCATTTGATAATTAATTTATTTGAGATGGGACCCCGTAGTAACCTAGTAAGTAAGCCACTTAACAGATTCTTTCCTACATGTAGGCAGTATCCATAAACGGCAAGCACCTTGAGCTTCAGGTATCAGAATCAATTCGGGAAAGGAAAACATCATATCGATACCTTTTCTTAAAATACACTTCTGCTTTAATGTGGTACGTCCAAAGTGAGTTTTACAATGAAATGTATTTCTGTGATCATAATTCGGTGAGCTTAACACTACCAATTCCCCACATCTCACTTATTTTGACTGATTTTTAGTCACTGTGTGGAGAAGTACAACACTTTTTGTCTTTATTTAAATTTCCAAGAAAGCTTCTGGTCTATAATTATCTAGAAAACAGACTGTTGTCTGACTGACAAATAGTATCGGCTGCTGTAAAGATAACCAGGCCCACCCTTTTGCACAATAACTTCAATCACATTGAACTTGAAAACGAAGGTGTTGATGACACCCTTTTAAGTTATACTGTTGAGCCTCTTCAAATTCAGTATGTCTTTATTGCTATTTTTATAGCCAGTGAGACAGTTGACTGCCATAAAACTGAGATTGTCTTCCAGAGTCTAACTCGGCTATAATGAGGTTTGCCAGCAGGGAGCTGGTGTACGAGATAAAAATGTTTGCCGTATGACAGTCAGCCTCTCTCTGCAGTTATTGGTTGTTCTATTGGCTCCAACTCCACCAAGTTAATTATTATCTCCTGAACAATGTGTGTTTGTGTGTGCGTGTGTGTGGTCAGGGAGAGTTCAGATAATCCTGTTTGAATTTTTAGGGGCCAACGTTGTGAAACTGAGCAATGTCTTCTTCCTACCGTGAAGATCTGCCTTCTGTCATGTGACGAGGGCTAACTGAAATGGGAAACAGGTCGTCTTCCATAAAAGGGACCGGCACCTGTTGCTCTAACGTTTGACATTGGATAACAAATATAGCTGACTTGCTGTATTTTAAAGCTGAGGATACACACCTGTGTGTCATTTGATGGACTTCCTTTATACATTCAAGGTGAGTTTGTTCAGTTCGAGCATAGAGGACTCAGCGTAACACGTGGGCTCGGAGCACGCTTTGCTTTCTGTGTCTGCGTGTGATATTTAGCGTTTTTCTTATCATTCCCCGTCAGCTGTTACACATTATCCTCAACGGACACGTGTCTCCTAAGTCTATAGGTAGCCTGACTTTGGTTCTTTAGGTAAATGTTACCTCTACACGAACTCAGCAGCTGGTTAATGTTCAGTCCAGGTGTGGCGCTTTCGATATGCGTTTTGCTTGTGTCCACAGCTCATTGACTTTTCTCAGGAACTAGAAATCCAAGCTAATAACTGCTACCTAATACAGATACAGATACAGATTACAGATAATCACCCCTCTAATGTCAGCAGGTGGATTATTTAAGGTTAATCAACAGTTTCAACTGGTTTTATGTAATTACCAGGAAACTGTTTGTTTCTTTTTGCTTCTCAGAAAGGTCTGAGGTCAGGTCAGAGGTCAGGGTCAGCAGCAGAGCCTCTGGAGCCGGCAGGGATTCAGTTTCTTGCTTTAGGGCATTCTTAGAAGTGCATACAACTGCTGTATCCATTGCAACCATTGGTCTTCTACATATTTGTCCTTCTCAAAGAAAAGTTTCACACTTTTGGAAATGCACCTGTTTACGTTCTTGGTGAGAGTCAGATCTGAAGATTGATACCGCACTCATGTCAGTACAGTACTGCACATATCAAACTAGAGCCAGGCGCCTGTTAGCTTAGCACAGCATAAAAGATGCTAACAGGTGAAAACCACAAGTTGGGCTCTATCTGGAGGTAAAAAGATCTGCCTACCACCACCTCTGAAGCTCACTGATTAATATTATATCAAGTTTATTTATTTTGTACAAGATATCGGGTGTAATTTATTTTGTTAGATTTTGTTACCTTTGGACAGGCTAACTTGTTTTTTCTCTGTTCCCAGTCTTAATGCTTAGCTAGGTTCGTCACTGCTTACAGCTTCATACTGCCGCTGATCTCGGTATAAATTTGCAAAGTTTTGAAGTCTGACAGTTCAAAACGATCCGCTATATCAGTGTGTTTCTGATTCACTTTGTCTTCTTCATTATTTCGTTACCCCTCATAGTTTTCTTTGACTCCACTGAGTTGGAAGCCACTGAGACGACTACATGTACCCAGGCGTTGCTGTCATCATGTCTCCATCCCAGTGTAGCAAGAGTGAACTTTGACATTAGAGCACAACCGTATCAGTGACACACAGTGAGACGGTTGCTGTCCGGAAGTGAGCCATCAAACTTAAGATAGAGACTGAGTGCAGTTCTCACCTCCTCCTCCTATCTATCATCATGTTTTATTACTTTCCAACCTCATACACTTCCTATGACGTGCAACTGGCAGCCTCTGCAGAATCCCCCTGACTCGACAGTTTATCAGTTGTGAATCTTCACCCGTATTTAGATAAGACTAAGGTGTGACAACAAAATCTCTCTCAGGCAAATCATTTTTCCGTGTTTAGCTACTGAAAGCTGTTTGCATAATATGACATGCTAAACTGTTGACTACCGAATGCCCAATTCCCAATGCAAATATGATCAGTCACCAACGAGAAAGCCACAACAAAGGATTGGAGACACATTTTCCACTCTCGGACTGATTGGAGGACCTCTTTATTAAATTCACAGTGTATGACGTATACATTTGTATTGATTCTAAGCAGTACAAACATGCCTTTTAATTCATGATGTAACAGGAAGGTAAGGAAAAAAGGTGCTTGCATAATACAGAATTCACAGCTGGCTGAGGACATAACTGGTTTACAACTCGCACGCTGCCACGTAAAAATCCGAAAGCATATTGTGCACTCAGATCTCCTGGCAGGCTAATGTCAAGATACACAGGAATGCAGCGACTCAACAGCCGCACGGTACGACAAGATTGCTGCGACATCCGCAGCCTATCTCCCCCCCCTTTTCCCCTCCAAGTGCTGACTGTGTGGGATTTGAGCCTACCTCACGACACAGATAATCTCCTCTCTGCAGCCTCCACACACTGTCGAGTGTCCACTTCATTATTCAACACAGTCAGCCAGTGTACATTCAAACTACTTCTTAAAAGTGTATGAACTACGCTGCTTCCCAAAAAAAATCCCCTTTTTTCCAAGAAACTACATAGAGCATGTCCATAAATACGGAAGTTTAAACATTTATCATTATGAGCATTTCTGAACTAATGTTGGCTTAAACAGGTTGCCAGTGACCCGTTGCGTCTTAATTTTGGGTGGTAACGCATTATTGGACATAGTAACTCAAATAATGTTCCCACATATCCTGATAGAAACGTGTTATATCACTCCGTTGCAGCTTACAGTAATATATTACTGTAATGTACGCTACCCTCAACGCTGATTAGCATTGTCACTGCATTTTAGCATACTGACAAACAACTGGGAGCATACACACGCGTCTAAACCATTCCTGAGTCAACAAAAGGAATAAAGAAATGGCTCACAGACTGCAGATGTAATAGCCCAAACTTATTTGGCACTTCTTTCATTATATTTGAGCCAAAAAGCAAAAGATTTACATGATTTGTGCCAAGTAATATTTCCGATCGTAAGGTTTAAAATGTTAAATACACAGTGGTTAATTGTTTTTACAATATTTGCTGTCTTTGGATAACAGCAGTGGATAAGCTTCTTGGCTTGCTTATTCCCACAAGTGGAAATTCTAATTCTTTTCTATTTTGGGGATGTTATTGATTGCTAAGACAAGATTAGATGCACAGTTATCAGACATTATGAGGGCTGCCAGCATGTCTGCACTAAGCATTTCAGCTTTGGAGTCTTTTCTAAAAAAGTTCCACACAACTTTGGTTGATAGATTGCGAAGTTTAATGTTTAATGTTCATAGGTCAAATGATTAACTACTAATTTGTTATTTCAGCCATTTTTCTTGCCCAGGCCACACTTTAAACACATTGCATTCCAGCATGTTACTTAACATCTCGTCTGTCAATATTAGCCATGAAAAAAATGCATCCTTTGAAAATCTTAGCACGTTTAGTTCCTATGCATTTACGTCGCCCTTCAAGGCTCGTTGACTCATGAGAACCAAGGTCAATATTTAGTCTTTATGTGGCAAAGTTAAAATGTCGAGATGAATGTCGACGTGAGGTTTTGTTCCGGGGCTGTTCAAACACGGCTTGTCCTTTCAGTCAGCATTTGTCCTCAAAGCGAGAACGAGAGTGTTGTTTATTCTGTCCCGGCACAATGGGCAGACTGGTGAAGGTGGCAGGTTGGCCGATACAGCTCTGATTAGGGCATCACGAGGCTTTGATAAGCAGGGGGTAGAGGGATATCTCCTGCCTGCGGTTCTTAATCGAGGCGTTGAGGGTCAGAGCTCCAGTGCTGTCATGGTGGAGGGCAGCGACACTTTTCGCCACTAAAAAAAGAAAAAGATCACGATTAAGCCCACGTTGCCATGAGCGAGGTAAGTCTCTGAAACTCCTTTAAAAAATATTAGTCAAAGCTTTCTTCATTGTCTGGTCAGTTTTGTTTTTACTCGGCTCCCCCCGGCGTGTTTTTGCACATGGTTTCGGTTGTGGAAATTTCTCTCGCCTCTTTGCGAATCCCTCACACATCCATCCTACCTCTAGGGATTCACTGTGAAACCATGATATGAATGAGAGCTCTGTAAAAATAAACTGGCGGATAGTGTAGCAGCACACATCTGGATGGGATACGTGCACTTAAGGGCTTTGACTCAGCCATCTAATTAAATACTGACGGATTGAGATAGTGACGTTGACGTGGGGCGATAACTAATTACAGAGAGGTCGTCTTTTTAATTTATGACGTGTTTTTTATAGGCACGCTTTCAGTTTATGTCCTTTTTTAAAGTGGTGCTCTTACGTGCTGAATTGTCTTTGGCAGTTTGTTCTGGAGGTCACAGAGGTTTGATCTGTCAGGGAGAAAAAAGCTATATGAGGATTTGAACCTTGGGTCAATATTGAATGTGTGCCTAACATACTGACCTGTCTTTCCTTTTACTCATAAGTCTCAGCTTGTCCACAGTTCAGTGCCAGGTCTTCTTCTTCTGTCGCTTGAGTGTGGCATGTAAAAACGTTACGTGGGTCACGGGAAGCCGTTTTTCACACTTTCTTTGGACATGCCTTAATTCATGAACATCTGTCGAGATGTATGCATGGTAAATTCAGGATGAACTCTCGAGTTTCCTGGTCACATGTTCTTGCGAATGTGGAAAATATTCTAAAAGTGGAACAAACAAAGTGGCAAATCTGGTTTATTAGGAGTCACTGCTTCTTAGTTTGTATATGATGTGTTGATTTAAGTTGATGGAAAGAGTTGATGTGATTGAACTTCATATTTCAGGATTCATTTTTGGTGCTTGATGCAGTTTTTTGTTGGAAAAAGTATGAGGAACCATTAACTGGTTATGAAGCAGTCTCAATTTTATACTGATGCCCTCTATATGACCTATAAAATCTAACAAGAACATCAGCGAGATGATCGGCTATTTATAATTGTTCTTAATGTCTGCCAATGGGTTAGATTTCAAAAATTAACACTATTTTTATGGTGGAGTGTTGATCATGAATTGAGGAATCTCACAGCCTGAGGAAAGAAGAAGCTGTAGTCTGGTGGTACGACAGTGGATACTTTTGTATCTTTTGCCAGATGGCAGCAGAACAACTGGCTCGTTGTGTAACCTTTTTATCTTCGCCTTTATCCGAGATATATCTCGCTGTGATACATTGCTAGAGAATGTTGATAACTTTGGCCTTAGCAAAGTACTATTTCCGAGTACTATTGCCAGAATCAACATAAAATGAAAGTTCCATGTAGCCTTTTAGTAAAGGTTCAGAAGTGTCATTAGCAAAATGTGCTTCAAAGTAAAAGTACTTCTTCTGCAGAAAATGGCCCCTGTGACTGATATATAATAACATTATTAGATTGTTTATTCTGATGCATTAATGTCAAAATCAGCATTTTACTGTTGTAGCTGGTCGAGCCGGAGCTGGTTCTAACTACTTTATATACAGTTATATAGTACATTTTTAAATTTTCTAACATATTTGCTTAATTTGTGAAATACTGGATCGATGTTTAAAGGGTGAAATGCTTCTTTGGTGGAATTGCTAAAAACAAATTGACGTCTGGGAGTCACAAGCCAAAAATAATTGGGCTTCTTTAACAATGCATCATTGCTTAAATCAGCTTTAGATGTCTTTTTATGTTATCATTGTCGTTTCCAGAGTATTTATCGTGTTAGATTTTGGATATCGTTATATCTTGATATGGCCAGTGTTGTCTTCTCCTGGTTTTAAAGGCTAGTTGTTGACTTTGTACTCTACCAACACTTGAGCTGCCAATCCAAAGCATATGGAGAAGTACTGAATTTTGGAAATGTGAAGGAACCCTGATAAACTGAACACAGTGTGACTCAAAACTAAGCAGGAGCTGCAGTTGGGAGTAGAGCGACTGTTCATCATCACATGCTTTCTGTTACACCCTGCAGCACTTCAGAAAACCTAATATATGATTGACATGTTGGGTGTCCTGAGAACCGTTTGTGGAAGCATCAGGTGACTTGTGGCCCCTGAGTTTTGCCACAGGGAGGGTTCTCCGCAGGATCGCAGGCCTCCGCGCAGTAGTCATGGCAACATTTAGTCTGACGTGAGGTGGCTGCAGCTCGATCCTTCTAGCCAGAGTAGATCCACTCGCTGTGTCCCTCCAGCTAATCCTTCTCACAACATCCCACCGGCAGGGCAGGGCACAGCAGGGGGCAGCATCCCGCTGCAAGAAAACAGATCTCTTATCACCCACATGATCCCTGTCACACCACAGTGTGGAAAAAGAGTAACTGATCAATGCACATGGCTATTGTTTCCAATTTAAGGCTCAGTCTCAGGAAAGCTTGCATGAGAGGGCTCATCATATGATGTCCTGATGTGGTGTGTTATGCTGAACCAGAACTCCCTCTAGTGTTGGCTGAATTGAAAGTGTGCCAAATTAACTTTACAGACTAGTTCTGTTGTGTGATCACACTGGAAAACTACAAAAAAAGTTTACCCTAAAATATTAATTTTTGAGTGTGCTGTTGATTGATTCTCCCACAATGCAATGCACAAAGGAAAGGTAGGAGCTTGTCACAGCTGGAAAACGGTAAAACTATTTGTGAAAAGTGACAAAACGGATCCAGAAGACCAAAATAACTCTGGATTTTATGTAAAAAACACTTTGATGGCTCTTTGTCAGGTTGAACTGGCAGAAGTACTTAGTCAGTTTGATTGCCTTTGCACACATTGTATCATTTCCTGTCGGTAGAAACGGTCAAAGATTGGCATATTCATTATGCAGTTAGTAACTGGGACACAGCTACAGTCTAGACTGTTCACTACTTATTCTGAATGACAAAAACAGACATTGGAAAAAGGACATATTGAAAAATAAACTGCTAAAATAAATGTAAAAAAAAAAACCTGTACCTTAACTGTTCAAAGTAAATGCTGCTTGCACAATGATGACATTGGTGTTGAGATTAGTTCCCTTTGAACCTCACAATTTAGTTTTTTTTTTTTTATGCCACCTGGCATGAAATTTCCTGGAAAAAATGAAGGCCGACTGGTGATTCAGTGAGCGAGTCAGACTGGCTGTCTGGCGCCATTTCTATCTTTCTAGATTTCATGTCTCCTTTGCAGACTAAATAAATGAATAAACCCACCTTTTGTCCTGTGTTGTTAGTAGTTGCTACTCTGAGGAAAAAGGAAAGTGATCTAATTGTTTTTATGAGTGTGGTGCCAACAATAATACCACTTTGAAATGCTACGGGGGGCGGAAGTTGTCAGTTTCCACAAGTGAAATCCAGTCAGGCTTGGCAGCCTGGCACCATTTCTATCTGCTATCACATCTCCATTATAGAGTAAATTAATGATTTAACATGCAATTCATGTTGTTGGTAGTTGCGACTCTGAGGAAGATGGAAACCACTTTTTCTTTTCAACAGCAGCGCTAATAATAATACCACTTAAACTCTGGGTGGGCGTAACTTGTCAGTTTCCAATTAAAGTTTAAAATATCTATTGGATTATTTCACAAACTTGCATTTCTTTGTATGTATTATATATCTAACAATTTGCAATATTATTAATCTATCAATATTGACCACTTGATTCTTAACAGTTGACTGATTTTTCTTATGTAGATACATAAACAGATACAGAGATAGATTCATAGATACTTTACTGATCGCAAAAATATTAGAGTAAAAACAAGAATATAAGGATAAAAACACAGCAGTGAAGTGAAAGTCTAGCCACCAAAACTACCACAGAGGACTGTCATCATAATAGAGTATGTTTCAATGGTGATAATTCAACTGTAAGGTGAATTGCAGGTATTGCAAAAGCAAAGAAAATAAGAATACTAAAGCAGATTGTGCTTAATGCATTTGTTCATTTGTCATTTGTGTTACAGCCAGAGGCTCCCACCACCTCATCACGACATGGGACTCCGCGCCGTGAAGAGGAGGATGACGGGGACCTGAACAAAGCTTTGGGCGTCCAGCGTTTCCAGCAGATCCTGAGCCCTGCCGCCGCGGTGCCTGATGAACAGCACCACAACTACCACGAGGAGGACATCGAATGTAAGCAGTCTCCTTGTTGTTCACCGTATTCATTGAGCCATGGAGTTTATCAGCTGGCACTTTTTGTACTTCTGTACACTGAACTCCTGTTTCTCCCCCGCAGACCACCGTCACTCCTCTCACCACATCCACCGGCCTCTGTCCAAGCTGCCCTCTGAGGGACGCAGGAAGAAGGGCAGCAAGAAGAGGAGGAAGGACAAAGATCACAAGAGCAGCCACGTTCCCAGCAGCGGCCCCATAGAGGAGGGAGAGGATGAAGAGGAGGAGGAGGAAGAGGAGGCGACAACAGAGACCACTTCTGCTTCAGCTCCAGCTGAGTCGGAGAGAGTCAAGGATGTGGAGGTAATCATTCAACCTCACACTAATCCAGCGAGTGGAAACACACTGACATGGACTCACTTCTGTGGTCATTTTTGTCTTCTAGTCTTTTGAAAACATTAAAACTATTCAAATAATGACGCTGTTGGATAAGATGGCAAACCTAATGATGACATCATCTCAAGCACCTTTTACTGCATGGTGTACTCTAATGCACTGTAATTATTCAACACACCATAATAAATGCATGACCTTGTAATTAGCCTGCACCAGCAGATAAAATCAGTGTGAAGTCTTGCTTCCTCTTATGACACATTTTTATGCATTCTTGTGTAGTTTAGTTAAAAGGACTTTAAGGACCTGAACCCACATTTCATTTTACAACAGTGGTGTTGTCAAATAATGAATAAAATGACACCTTAACATTCAATGAGAATCCCTGATAATGTCCTGTAGGTGTAAGGTGTCTGAGTCTCCAGTGTACCGATGGCCAACCTGCTCATCACTGTTGAAGCGTTTCCATATTTTCCTCTATGAATATTTCAGTATGGTCTCAATCATTCATCAGTGGGTTTCATGTTTATGTTATTACGCTTCACAAAACTGAACCAGATTTAAGCACATATTAATGTAACTGAATGCTACTGCTGCTGATGAACACGTTTGAGATGAGTTGTTTAACTTTATTTATACCAGATCCAGATCTGACAGAATTCCTTGTTTTTCACCGTAAAAAATACACATTTCTCCAAATCTCTGGATTCCTCAAATTAAACATCATTTATACACATAAATCCAAAATTAATAGGAAATATAGATCGTTGGAGCGATTCTTTGACTTTATCTGCCATCACCTGCCATGTTGAGATAGAACCAGCTCTACCCTCTTCCATCATTCCCACTGATAACTCAATATGAATTATATATCAACATTTGATATTATGTGGAGGCTTCCAGTGCAAGGCCAGTATCCTTTTAGCAGCAGTGATGTCTGTCATCATTAAGGGGGCTACTATTCCAAGGTTGCATTACCAAAACATGGTATGAAATAAAACTTTTAAATAGCTCACCTGGTAAAAATTACATGCCTCATTTAAACTACAGGAGGCTGAGACCAGGTACTCAAATCCTCCCTGTAGCTTTTGCTGCATGGATCACTCGTGAACGTTGAAAAAGATGACGCCAAAAAATGGTCGTTCTGGCTCCCAACTGAATTTCAACCTCTAGCAAAGACGTTGAATAGATGTCTTTTGGATATGTTTTTGCTCAGTGGGGTGAATCTGTAGATGGTCTGGGTTTTTAGAAGCAATGACAATTGAATATCACATCATTCACTCCAGTGAATCCTCTCCAATACAGGGCTTCAGCTCCTTAGTCCAAACATTTGTAATGGAGAGAGCTTTATAGGAAGAGTGAATACAGTTGAGACCAACAAAGAAATCTTCATTATAGATACTCTTTGAAAGAGTACTGCTTCAATCACACAAATTTGTGGAACAACCTTTAATAAAACCTTCTTTTGCAAGAAAAACGCAATCTGCTTTATCCCACCAGACAATGACCTACTCACTAATAATAATTTTTCACGACTTAGATATCCTCACAAACTGATGGCAGTTGCTTATTAACATGCCAGCACATAACATCAGATAAACATTGACCACTGATGTTTATCTGTTATGTCAGATAAGGTTTTAAGGTATATGTTTACCTTTATAACCTTATTTGTCTAAAGGCCAGTAACAGTTGTTTCTCCACCGCTGATGTTTGATGAACATGATTTCTGAAGTTACTGGTTTGTATTTTGGTTCATTGTCTATTTCTACAGTAAGCAGTTCTCTGACGCTCTGTATTCTCTCCACAGTTCTTCGTTTCGGATGACGACCATGTGGCCAAAAGTGACAAAGAGAGTCCTCACTCTGCTCGTAAGCTGGAAATTGTGCCGCAGTCTGGGGAGGGAGCAGACACTGAAGATGGATCTTCCTCAGAGTGAGTCAAGTCTAGTTATTTGCCTTAAAAAAGAGAGACTCTGGTTTATAATCATCCATTTCCTGCTGTGATGATTGCATAAAGCTTGTTTTTGCCATGTCGCTGAAATGTTAACACAGACGTTTTCTGATTGGTTGAGACTCCTCAGGCACATGTTTAATTGGCCAGTCAGGTACAGACTGTACGTTACCATGTCTCAGGCATCCAGTGGGCCTGCTGGGCATGATCTGACGGACCCGAGTAATCCGCTCCTCAGAGACCCATATATCACCTGTCACTATACAACACAACACACCTCAGCAGCCCCAAGCTCCCCCTATGACATTTACTCTTCTATCTCATGATGGTCTCATCTGAGCTGGGATTAAGCTGCGTATATACCTTATGCTTGTTTTCAGTCGATCAAAGACCAACCTAATAACAGAGGATTTGGTTTATAGAACATCTTGATATAAGGGGGAGATAATTGAATTCCAGAGTTTAAATGCTGACGACAACTGACATTTAAAGGACGGTGAGTTCTTTATGTTTGTTTTGAAAGTGCGGAGCGTCTTTTGTTGTTTAGCGTCCCTCTGCTTTTTTAATTGTTTTTTTGTGTGTTTCAATTAAGCTGAGTGTTTTAGAGGGGTCTAATACATTAATTAAAAGGTTATAGCCAAAGTGTAGAGATGTTATTCCTCTAACAACAAAAAAATACCAAGTAAGAGGGAAAAAGGAAATAAATATAAAAGGAGTGCTGTAGAGAAGAGATGTTTTTGGTTCAGTGGCAATAAGTTGGTAAAAATGTCTTGCAGCTTCACATATTAATATTTCTTGGGTACAAATGTTCAATCAACTCAAGAAAAACAACACCATTTCTCTGTCATTTGTTGATTTCTGAGCTACAACTTTGCCTTGTTTTTTGCTTTTATCTAGTAAACCCTCCTCATCCGACGCTTCCAGCCCCACTGCCCAGTCGGCTCAACCTGAGCACATCCCACTGTCCCGGGTGTCCTCCACCAGCCGCAGCTACGATCTGCAGGAGCGCCGGCGCACAGGCAACATGACGGGTGCTGAGCAGGCCAAGTACCAGCGCATCCCTACAGATGAGAGCGAGGCTCAGACACTGGCCTCCGCCGACCTCGATGGCATCAAGAGTGAGTAGAGATGAAATCTGACTTGATCGAATGGTTGTTCTGAAAACTTGCATTGAGGGAGTTATTACACAAAAGTTGGTGAAAAGGATATAGGTTGAGTGTTTGGAAAGATTTTTTAAAAGTTGTCTGTTTCCACCTTAAATGGAAGATTTTTATGTCAACAATGGATCACATGAACCCACAGAAAATGATTATCCCGGCATGCAGTTCTCCTCAGCTCTTCACAACATATTTCAATTCATGGTTTTTGTTTTACTGCTGACAACTTTAATGTTTTGGTTCATACTCACCGCTATCCTCGGCGTCGTTTTGAGTAACAATGTTCAAAAGGTGCAAATTTGCAGTAGCTACAAATTTGTATGTTTATACTTGACTTCCATGCCAAATTCCAGCTTCCAAATCAAATCAGTTTTATTCATAAAGCCCAAAATCACAATCAAAGTACCTCAGTGGGCTTTACAATCTGTCCTTAGAGCCTTGATTCAGATAGGAAAACTTCCCATCATGAAAACAACCCTTTAAGTTTTTTCCCTTGTAAAAAAAAAAAAAGAAAAATGAAAGAAACCGCCATCTTCCTTGGGAGAAAACTGTGCCTGTGAAACAGTGAGGAAAATTTTGTGGACTGACTGAATAACAGGCCGACAGAGTGAGCTAAAGAGCTGCTGTATGCTACTTGCCAAGCACAGAACAACAGACAGACACAGAAAGCAACTTGTTCGTGAACACAGTGGACCATGTAACAGCTAAAGACACGGACATTTCCCTCAGTAGTTGGTGGAGACCAAAAACAGAGCTTAAAAATGATTGCATTTTTTGTGATGTTGCTTTGTGTTTGCTTGATTTGTAACATGACAACATCCCAACATGTTGATCATATTAACTTAATAAGTGGCAGTATGTCGGCTATTTGTGTTTACAGCTCCCTCTTCCCCAAATGGTCAAAAAGTGAAAATTATTATTTGGGTTTAAACTTTCAAAGTTGCTATTTTTTGACAGTAAGAACAAAAGTCTACATCCACAGTCGTAGTTTGTAGTTTTGCGTAGGATTATTATTCATGAATGGTGATGCAAACAATGAGGTTGTAAAGTAGTTCAGAGGGGAGATAAACGTGCATATATGATCCACGTTATCCATCTTGAAATATAGATGAGTTAGTGTCAATCTCATGGATCTCTGATGATTTCACGTTATTTATTTGCTGTAGAGAGATTTGTCTCTAACCGTGCCTCATAATGATAGAAGTTTCTCCAGCATGTGTGGCTCACTGATGGTGTTTTGTGTGTATTTTATTTTCAACTCCTTATTCTTTATACAACAATTACCTTTGAATTGTTCCTGTCTGATAGTACAGCAACAATAACAAACTCTTGTGTTTGTTGATACATCAGGGTGAAGGCGAGGGGCCACCTCACCCCAATGTTGCTTCTACATTGCAGTCAGTTCCCCGCTGCCCTGTGACGTTCCCGGCCCCCTGGCCCAGCGTGGGGTCATGTTCAGGGCCAGGGAGATTTACGTCAGGGAGCCGACCCCTCAGCAGAGAGCAGCAGCTTATCAGAGAGTGTGGCAGACAGACTCGCATTATTAAATTAGCCGTTCCCGCTGTCAGCTGAGGCCCCGGGACTCGGGCCCGAGCCAACATGGTGGCTGATTGTGAAACCTGTTCACAACCTTTAATCATTAGTGGAATGAAACAAGGGGAAGAGTTAAGTGGACTCGAAGGCAAACTTAAGAGGCTGTTGACGGAGGTATGGGCTGGACATTGTCCAGATATTCAGTCGTTATGGGGCTTAGTGACACAGAGACGAGCCTCCCGACACGTTCATCACCAGATATTATCTGCGTCTCCTTTTATCTGCTTCCCGCCACCGTAAATCATCCTGGGAAAGTGTCTCCGTCTCTGGCTGCCGCTCAACAATTGGAATTATTAGATCACTGTCCCTCCCCTTTTGTCCAACCTGAGCGTAGTAACACTTCTGCTCACTGATGCATTCTGATCCGGGGTCAGGCGTCGATCAAGAAAGGGCAAGTTTTTCCACATTTGTCAAAACTTACACAATTTGCACGCGGCAGCTTGAGCAGCGAGGGGGCACGTAGTCAGACGGCTGTGCCAGCACTTACCCTACGCCCACCACAAGCCCTCCTCTTCCCTTCAAGAGGTGCATGCCAGTCAGGCCTCATTTTACTCCAGGGTCTGCCCCACACTTCACTCAGGCATCATGGAGCAACGTGACAATGGACCTTCTCTGTAGAAGCTGCAAAAAAATTTTTCGAACTTGTAACGATTGTCTGATTTTTAGATGAGTTGAATCATTGATGAAGAACCATAAAAGCGTCACTGTTTGTTTCATAGGACATATAAGCTCTGATAAAGGTAAGACAGTTATTTTTGAAGGGAACATCACTACAGCTGCACTAATTAGTCAATTCAAAGAAAATTAATTGTTATATTAAACTATTTTAAGAATCGATAAATAGTTTCAGGCATTTTTCAAGCAAAAAATGTCAAACTTTTGCCGTTCCAGCTTCTTAAATGTCAGGATTTGCTGCTTTTTTGGGTCATTTATGATAGTTATGGAAGAGTCTTTGGGTTTTAAACTGTTACTTGGACAAAAGAAGCAATTTAAATTTTTTGGAAATTTGGGAAATTGTGAAGAGTATTTTCTTTTACAATTCTGACATTTTAGAGACTAAATGATTAATTGTCTTGTTGTAAGATAAGTTTTATTTTTCAATGTATTGATTTGGGATGTGTAGTTTAGATGCTTGTTGCAACTTAAACATTACTGTGAGATTTTTCTTAACTCATTTAAGAAACCCTAACCCATTTAAATTTGAGCAAATCTGCCTTTTTTTGGCGGCCGGTCCTTTGATCTTTGAATTTGAGTCCTACCTTTGGTGTTGTGTCTTATCCGTGCCCTCCAGTGTCTCTCTCCACATCCTTTTCAGTGTCGGTAGTGCTGCCAGCCTGGGTAACTCTACTCCCTGCTGAGGGACCACAGAAACAAAAGCAAAGCGGCTTTGCCCTCTGTGACTTGGTGGGCTGAGATTTGAACTTGGGATGCAGGGTCAGCGTGTGCAGAAAATAAAAGCAACTTGTGTTCTGTGCTGGGACTTTATGGGTAATTTACGTGTGTCTTTAAACCAGAGCCCTCTTTTCACACTTTTTCAGCCCAAAATGACTGATGGGTAGGATACAAATAGTTTTGGAATTGGTCCAGTGGATCGAGGATTAGGTAGTCACAAAATGTTTTACAGCGGCTGCAATGTAATCCTTATGGGCCAATGCACCAGTCAGAATGTGTTCACTAAAAGCGCTCGTTTTTGCCACTGAAAGGCTCAGATTGTTATGGATAAGATCCCTACCGACATAGACCTTATGTTAGAGGGTGTGATCCTTTTGTTTTGACCAGAAAGGGCTGTTATATCGCTCTGGTAAAAGACACCAGACTCAAAAACAGTAATTTTACCAGCAGAAAATGGGAGCTGCTGGTTTACCGCTGCCTTGTTGGTTAGTATTTTTGTGTGTAGAATAGCTTAAAAATAGGTCCAAGGTTCAAAAGCACTCTTTTAATTAGAGTTTTATTACTTCAAAGTCATGTTTGAATTGTACATGCTTGTTTCTTCTTGGTTAGAATTAACAATTCGAAGGTATCTGAAGATATTTCCTCGTCTGGTCTGTGTTCTCAAACACATCTCACCTGTCCTCCCTCCTCTTCTTCTCCACCAGGTCATCGTTTTGAAGATGTTCCTGGCATGCGCAGACACCTGGTCAGAAAGAGCACCAAGGGACAAGTGGTGCACACTGGCAAAGACCACAAAGAGCCGACCACTCGCAGCCGCAAGCAGGACCGAACCCCGCATGAGGTGAGATATTTGAGCAGGACACATGTCAGTTAATGCCAATTGATTAAAGTCACACTATTTTCTATTTCTTTATTCTATTTTTCTATTTTCTATTTATTTTTTTCGAGTCCTTGAATTTATAGTAAGGTTATAGCAAGTCCTACACTCAAGCAACAACGAAAACCAACAACCATTCCCAGGATTTGAAGATATCTTTGAATGGGGGGTAGAATATATTAAAGATTATGGCTGTAATTCATGATTGTTAGAATCCTTTAAACCTCGAAAATCTTTGAATATTCTCCATCAGTCCATCACAATTTTACAGAATCTACAGATGTCTCTAAGTAGCTTGTTTTGTTCAACCAACACTCCAAAACCCCAAAACTTTAAATTTGTGATCATATAAAACAGGAAAAAAATGTTCTTTCTCATTAATCGAAATATCTGTTAATCAACACGTTATATCCAGCAATGTTAAAAACCCCAAATCAGAACCTAAAATCCCTTTAAAAGTGACACACATCTCAAAATCATCTTTACAACAGTGAAGGTACTTATTATTTCCCAACCTCAGAAATGTTTGTTAAATAAAGAGAAATGAAAGCAAACCTATTATACATGAAAAAACTGTTTCATTCAGATTTTATTTACACTTGAGTTTTGATAAATGCACAACTCTTTTTTTACTTTTATTGTTATAAAAAACAATTACAAGCAGAAGTTGGGAGGTTAAGATCATCTTTCTAAAATGGCAAAAAGGTGTAAGTGTAATTTTTTTAAACATTTTAATTCAGGTGCGATTCGCGGAAAGTCGGAAAGGAAAAAACTTTCTTGTGATTTGTTTTCATTTTCATTTTCTATTTCAGTCTTTGATCAATCACTCAAAGAGTAATCATGAATCGTACCCAGTCCTGGGAGATGTTTTCCAGTCTTTTCCTCTCTCGAATGAGGCACTGCCTCATCTCTTTTGTGGATGGGACAGGGAGGGACGGAGACAATTAAAAATGAATGAATGAGTTCTTTGCTTTCACACACGGAAAGGAAAAAAGAGGGGGGAGAGGGGCTCAGGTTACCAGACACTGGGAGCTTCTGAGAGAGGGAGAGCTATGTTTTATTAACACACACACATTCTCATACACTGACCTGAGCCCCCAGCAGCCCAAGTAAACAGCAGATCCCCTATCAGGTGTGTGTGGTCACCTGTGGGTATGTGTGTCAGAGTGAGGGTCCGGTCATTTGTGCTTCTTGTATCAGTGAGTCCTCTCCTGCACCATCTCGCTCCTCCAGTCATTACCGTTGGTCGTGTACCGCTCCGCCTCGCGGCAGGAAGGCGTCCTGATGCACATGGACTCCGGTCTAATGGCTCGGTACAAGAAGGTGAGGCTGGGTGACCGGCCAGAGTCAGGTTTGACCTGTGTGAGCGTGATTCACAGGCATGCAGCCGGCGCATTTTGGCAAAGGATGATACGTTTCAGAGAGTTTCTTTTTTGGTCCTCATCACTGACCAGCATGGTGTTCATTTAATGACTTGTTATAACCAGATTTGTACTGAGAGATGCACCATAGATTATGGTCTGTTTTCTGACTTTTTAAAAAGGTTTTTAAGATGTCGTTGGCTGTTTTGTTGAGCAACTACTTCAGGATAATAACAAGATTTTGCTTATGTATGTTGATTGAATTTAAAGGTGCACTATGTAGTTTATTTTTTATTTTTTTTGCCTAAACAAACTAAATAAACAAACTCTCTTTTATCTCATGACTGAGTGAACAGAATAAACAAAGTGAGCTTAAAGGACAACACAGTTTCTATTTTATTTTCTTTATAAGTGGTGGACCCTGCCACCTTTTAAGCTTCAAACGGTGTTCTGGGACCTTATTTTCCTCTGAGAACAGCTTGTTAATTCAGTTATGGAAAAAAAAATATATTTCTGAGTTTAAATTCTGAGTTGAGATTTCTTCTCCAAAACTACATAGTGCCCCTTTAATAAAGCACTTGGTCTGGTTTTTGAAAAACTACATTTTACTAAAGATTTGAGTTTATGAACTGACTAAAAACAAGTTCAGTTATTTGGCTCAAGGTGCATGTCGTTTTCTGTGGATATTCTCAACTGTATCTCGCCTGCACGTGCTCCTGTGCGATGTCCTCTCCAGGTGTTTGTGGAGCTGAACGAGCTGACTATGGACAAGAACCAAGAGATGCAGTGGAAGGAGACGGCTCGATGGATCAAGTTTGAGGAAGATGTGGAGGAGGAGACGGACCGCTGGGGGAAACCTCACGTGGCCTCGCTGTCCTTCCGCAGTTTGCTGGAGCTCCGAAAGACCATCTCGCACGGTAAGCGATAGAAGCGAGGTCAACGTCACCCTAAAGTCTGTGACGCAGTTTGTAGGGTGCTGAGCTCATTATGTGTGTGTGTGTGTGTCTACAGGTGCAGTGCTGCTGGATCTGGACCAGAAGACCCTGCCTGGCATCGCCCACCAGGTGGTGGAGCAGATGATTATTTCTGACCAGATCAAAGCTGAGGACCGAGCCAATGTCCTGAGGGCCCTGCTGCTGAAACACAGGTGACCTGCGGCAAAAGAATGCAACAAACAAGCAGTGATTTCCTTTGTAAAAGATGGAGGCATTGTCATTATCTGACAGAAAATCCTTTAAGACAAACCATTTTGATGGTACAGTGTCTTGTAATAGGGTGAATGGTGTCTCTGTCTCAGCCATTCTGCCCCCACATCACTTGCATCTGCACTATGTAACTTCAGTGAGAGGGTAGGATCACAGCATTACATACATGTTTACTTCGAGATACAATTTTTCAACACATTATTACGTAATGAGTTTATTTTGTAGTTAGCACCTTCAGTATGTCTGACAAATTGTTACAGACCTGGGATTTGTATCTTTGGTTGTCACCTAGTTAATCGATTGCGGGTCATGTTCAATCGTATGGATAAAAATATGTACTTATTTGAAATGCAAGTAAACTATATGGGAAACACTGAAAAAAGAAAGAACATGTGTATATCTGTTGCACAAAATTGATTATTTTGTCTGAATGTCTCTAAGTTTTCTTGGAAGGAAATGAAATACTGGATACTCACTCTTTTAAGATTTCACTCAAAGCTGTAACCTGTCACAAGAGGTCACAAGGAGACAAGCCAAACCTGTGCTGTATACGATGATGAAGTAGTACCATTTTGTGGTACCTATTAACATTTTTTTTTTTGGTTCTTTGACTTTTTTTGTTTCAATCGTTACAGTCCTGACTTGAGACTAGACTTTGACTTTTAAAGATAATAGAAGTTCATACTGCTAATTACTTTCAATTAATACATGACTAAAAGGATGAGCAGTGATTAAACCACCTTTACTCCCACTGTTGCACACTTCCTGCTACTAGGTGGCTTCATGCCTGGTCGCTGCCTATCTTCCTCCTGCTCACCCTCTCTCTGCCTCTCCCCGCCTCCCCTAGTCACCCGAGCGATGAGAAGGAGCACAGTAGCCCTTTCCCCAGGAACATCTCCGCTGCCAGCCTGGGCAGTCTGATGTCACCACATCACCACAGTGCCAATCACACACATCAGCCAGAACCATTGGTGACCGACCCGCTCATGGGCACCCTCCACACCCCGGGGGACACTGACACACGCATCGACATGGACAAGAACGATGTACAGGTGAGTGTCAGGTGATTTCCAGTCAGTCCCAGTTACGAGAATTCATCACTATCCTGATTTTGCTTCTTCGATTGCTTTCCATCACAGCAGAAGGAGCCGAGCCTGGTGTCCGGTATGCATCGTTCCAAATCCAAGCATGAGCTGAAGCTGCTGGAGAAGATTCCTGAAAATGCAGAAGCCACTGTCGTCCTTGTGGGTGAGTTATCTCCCAAACCCCATATCCATTTTTCCTTCGCCTTTCCATGTGAGTAGTGCTGTCTGTATGTTGACTGTCACGTCCTGACATCTTCCAGGCAGCGTGGATTTCCTGGAGCAGCCCACCATGGCGTTTGTGCGGCTGCAGGAGGCGGTGGAGCTGGAGTCCGTCCTCGAGGTCCCCGTGCCGGTCAGGTTCCTCTTCGTTCTGCTGGGACCTCCCACCACCAGCATGGACTACCACCAGATAGGACGCTCCATCTCAACCCTCATGTCTGACAAGGTGAGTGAGGTGTAGAGACTGAGGACTGAGATTTTTATGTTTGCTGCAAACTACACTTTAGAACATAGAGTAGGACCCTCCCATTGCTTATTTTGTCGGTTGAATTTGATCATATCTGAATCTCCATCCAGCAATTCCACGAGGCAGCCTACCTTGCAGACGACAGGCAGGACCTGCTGAACGCCATCAACAGCTTCCTGGACTGCAGCATTGTGCTGCCGCCGTCGGAGATGGGAGGCGACGAGCTGCTGCGCTCGGTCGCTCGCTTTCAGAGGGAGATGCTGCGCAAGAGGGAGGCTCAGGAGGTCAAGCTGTTGGCCAAGGAGCCCAAAAGCCTGGAAGAAAAAGGTGAGCATGTCCTCATACAGCTATGCTTTTATCAAATGAAACTTCCGATGCTGTTTTGTTGTAATATATAACCCGTTCTCTTCGTCGTACAGAGGCCCTCCTCACACCCCTGAAAAAGTCGGACGACCCTCTGAGGCGCACCGGACGCCCCTTCCGTGGGTTGATACGAGATGTGCAGCGTCGTTACCCAAAGTACCTCAGTGACTTCAAGGATGCCCTGAACAGTCAGTGCATGGCCGCCGTCATCTTTATCTACTTCGCTGCCCTCTCTCCAGCCATAACATTCGGAGGCCTGCTGGGTGAGTGGAGTTACTGTTGATTCGCAGCTCATCGTTTCTGTACCGACAAATCTTTAAACCTTGCCAGTGTTCATCAAGGTGTTAACTTGTTGTCTGTGTGTTGCCAGGTGAGAAGACAGAGGGGCTGATTGGTGTGTCTGAGCTGATTGTGTCGACAGCAGTGCAGGGTGTGATCTTCTGTTTGCTCGGAGCGCAGCCGCTACTCGTTGTGGGTTTCTCCGGACCGCTGCTGGTCTTTGAGGAAGCCTTTTACAGTGTAAGTTGTTCAGAACTGAGGAAGACTCTCTCAACAACAACACAACCTCACAATTAAAAAACGGAGTTTATTGTTTAAATTCAAAGTTCACCTGGCCTCGGATTTGTTTAATAGTGACCTTGCAACAAAAGCTAACAACTGTTTTTCTTAACTAGCAACTAGCTTATGATTCAGATGTTGCTGATGTACGTGAGGTCACCTTTTTTCAACCGACTACAACCTCTAAACAAATCAAAAAATACTAAAATCTTTTGTGAAATGATCAAATTGATTGAACATTGCATTCATAAAAATTTTTTTTACTGCTTTTATGAAAATCAGCCATGAAAAGTGTTTCTTTGCCCCGTGTCCTTACAGTTCTGCAAAGCAAACGAGATGGAGTACCTGACGGGCCGCGTCTGGATCGGCTTTTGGCTCATCATCATCGTGACCGTCACAGTGGCCTTCGAGGGAAGCTTCTTGGTCCGTTTTGTCTCCCGCTTCACCCAGGAGATCTTCTCCTTCCTCATCTCCCTCATCTTCATCTGCGAGACCTTCATCAAGCTCGGCAGGGTACACCTGAGACTTGAAATAACAGCTCCTGATTAGAAAACGTTTTTGTTGGCACGCTGCGGGTTCTCGTCCCTGACGCTAAACCGAACAGACTAATCTTTGGACAGTATTCAAAACTTGGGGTCGAAATGAGTATGTTTTTCTAGCAACTGCACCTGAAATCTTTTGAGATTGATTGGCCTTGAAAGTTAAATGGATTAAGGGTTGACTATTATCCAGGCTTATGATTCTGGAAGGGTTTTGCTATTTATAGTTTTATGGCACGGACTTGAAAGGTGTTTTGCCACAGGATAATCTCATTTTCCAGAAAGTGTGGTTGTGGATAACTTGGTGATAAATTATAATCCCTCCGCGGAAAGTAATCACAACACATGTGTGCGTTTTTGTCTCTACTGTGTTGTAAAATATTGCGCGTTAATTTGAACCCTTTCTGTCTTTGGGCAGATTTTCAAAGAGCACCCACTGAAACGTTGCTCCCTGGACAACAACACAGAAGACGCCTCGGCAGAAAATTTCACGCTGATGCTAAGCAACAACACCGAGCCTGTGACGGTGACGGTCACCGGCGAGCCCAACACCGCGCTGCTCTCTCTGGTTCTCATGGCCGGAACGTTTTTCATTGCTTTCTACCTGCGCAAGTTCAAGAACAGCGCTTTCTTCCCGGGAAGGGTGAGAAGATAAATTCCCATAATGTGATGCAATTTAAATCTGCAGAACAAACAGCCAGAAATAGTTTCAGCCTTGTTAATGATTCGTTTGGTTCAGTTTCGCAGGATTATTGGAGATTTCGGCGTACCGATCGCCATCCTCATCATGGTCCTGGTGGATTACAGCATAAACGACACATACACACAGGTGAGACTCAAACACTGACCCTCAATCTTGTGTTAGTGTGTGACCTTTGGCTTCATGTTTGCCAAGGAGTCACAAACACAGACAATGATTGTCTCCCTGTTGTCATTCTCGGTCCAGAAACTGAGCGTTCCTTCAGGTTTCTCTGTGACGAGTCCCTCCAAACGCGGCTGGATCATCAATCCTCTGGGTACACACGGTGATTTCCCCATCTGGATGATGTTTGCCTGCTGCCTGCCCGCTCTGCTGGTTTTCATCCTCATCTTCATGGAGACTCAGATCACTACGTGAGTTACGGGAATATCATCAGACATCAGATCTTTTTTCAGAGTTTGCCCACATAGTGCTGCTTTAATCGTTCACTATGTAACCAAGTGTTTACTCTCATTTACACTATTACTGTACTAAAGTACAATTTGAAGGTATTTTGAGAGTATTTCCATTTTCTGCTACTTTATACTTCCACTCCACCACATTTTGGAGGAAAAGATTGTATTTTCTTTTTACTCCTCAACATTTTGGCACTTTATTGCCATAAAATTACATTTGTTCCTTAAATACAGTAATATTAGATACTTTAAGAGTCGTACTCAAGTAATATTTATGTGGGTGACTTTCACTTTTACTTTAGTAATATTTTAACAAGACATCTTTACTTTTACTCAAGTATGACTTTTTTTTACAACATTGCTTGTGATGCAATGACTGTTAAATAACAGTATGTGCAGTGACAAACAATATAATGAAATGAAGTTACACTTTTACATTTACTGGCTGAAGCAATTGATGTTGCAACTTAAAAAAAAAATGGAACTGGAAACTGACTTAATTCTGTGTACATTTCTAAAACACTCGGATTCAAAACTACAAGTCTTGCAGGCCAAACTAGAGCAGAGTCACAGTTATATAATGTTATCAAAATATCACCATCACAGTATTGAGTCAAAAATATTGTGGTATTTGCTTTAATCAGTATCTCTCTGGATCAGAGTATTTTCTAATTATGAATTGAGTTGTGCAACATACTGATGGGAGAGAGGGTTGTTTTCAGAAGACATCAACAGCAGGCCGCTCTGAATAAATCAAAGTAAAACAACAACTCCAAACTGGCTCCACACAGCTGTCTGTTACAAACTCAGCTTCTCTTCTCTTTGCTGGGTCATCCAACTCTGTTGTTTACGTCTGTGTTTATCCCCCCGCAGCCTAATAGTGAGTAAGAAGGAGCGGATGCTGGTGAAGGGTTCTGGTTTCCATCTGGACCTGCTGCTGATCGTGGTGCTGGGTGGCAGCTCGGCTCTCTTCGGCCTGCCGTGGATGGCTGCCG
>OMLP01042489.1:0-17548 GCA_900302685.1 Spondyliosoma cantharus | reverse complement strand
ATGAGCGATCTAAGCTGCTTGTAGAGATGGCTCAGGGAAAAGTAAAACCTTTTTAAACCCACAGACACTCAAACTTGCACCCTCAGTAACGGCGTCAAGTCGCAGACTTGACATTTTTTAATAAAAAGTGCCTCATATATTATGCGATTCTGATGTGTACAGCATGGTTTTGGTTGCTCAATCCTCAGGGGAGCCCTGTTCATCTCATTAGGAATCTTCTTCGCCTTACCCTGTTGTAAACATGATTTCAAATGCTTTCACATTTTGGAAGAGATGAATATAATGTTCACTAAAATGTAGACAAGCATGTTCAGACTGCTCTCTGATTATTTTTTTTGCACCCATTGTAGTGAAATATCAGAAAGACTCAAAGTACAATATACCATATTGACAAGTTTCTTGACCATTATACTAAACTCTTACACACTGGTTGTAGATGTTATTTAATAACTTCAGCTGTTCAGATATTCACAGCTATATTAATTAAATCTGAAATTGAAGCCATTCAGAAGTAACTCAAATCTGCAGTCGTTTGAATGGCCAGCAAGAGGCACTTTAACTGGTTGCACAAAATCTAGATGTCTATGAGAAAATGACCCTACTTCTCACTTGATTTATTACTTAAGTATATAGTTTCCTAATGAGCTTATGATCTCAGTCACTCTCAGTACAGCTTGATCATGATTGTTATGGTCCGATTTTTGGCAGAATGGAATTTAAAGCAGGATATGCATAAGGGTGTAGCTACCCTGTGAAGATGAAGATGTTTATCATGTTGGTGTGTGATTAATTAACGCAAAGTATCATGTCCTACTCTCCTCACGGGACACCTTGTTCTCTTCCCCCCCTTTCCTCTCGTGAGCTTCCGAAAACCCAACTGGAGCACCCAACTAATTTCTCCTGACCTGAGCCACACTCTTTTATTTATAAATCTCTGTGACACAGCATAGACGTCCGTTAAACCGTGTTACCCTTATTTGGTCCTCTCACACATCAGCAGTGAGAAGTGCCGAGGAGACAGTAATAGGAGAGTCTGCTGCCCCTGTGTGGTGATCTCTGCGCAGTGCATTTTTACTAGAACCACGTGTTCAATTTCTCATATTTCTGAAATGCAAATAAGATTCTTCTGAATCTATTAAATATTTACATTTGACACTGATGAACTGATGTTGCTGTGTGCCTGTGTGTGTGTTTGCAGGGAGATCTGCGGGGCTTTCTGTCTCAGCAGGATTGGATGTTCAGAAACGCTGAGTTGTTGCAGCTGCAGAGGATGGCCTGTGAAATCGCTGCCGGTGTCACTCACCTTCACAAACACAACTTCCTGCACAGGTAGCACTTCAGAATTGCAACTCTTGAGCAAGCTCACAGATTTTACACCCAGTGAGCTAAGCACTGTGAGTCTCATAACACTTAATCTGGCAGCTGTTGTTTAGGGTACCACTCACTCTCTCTGTGACGGCTAGACACAACAACACTTCAGTCACATATTTTAATTACAACCCGGGCCAACATTTGGTACTTTTCTGCCTCAGTTTGATATATTAGATTAGTCGTTCTTTTGAAATAATATTTTCTGTTTAATACCAAAGGATGTTTAATTATTAAATCTTTTGATGTTTATCTCATAAATATGTGCTACTCTTGTGTAGTGCAACTTAACTGATATCATTTGGGTGTTAAGGATTTAAATTAGATGACATTTGAATTAAAGATTTGGTGGAAATTTCATGTTTATCAATCTTCACATAAAACAAAGTACATATAAAAGTTGGTGTCCTAAATGTTAAAGTCAGGTCATACTTATACACATTTATTGCATTTATGGCATATGATTTAATATGAAGTAATTTCACTGTTTATGTAATGTCAGTTTGTAAATATATTGCCACAAACATCATAAATTAGGATTGTAAAGACTTCGGTCAACTGTTAGTTTTACTTGAGTGCACAGTCCAACCAATCTCAGGAGTACCAGTGTTCTCCAAAAAAGGTGTGTACAGCAGAGAGGCCGCGTTTCATTTTCATTTTTACCCCCAGCAAGCACTGGATGTCTGGCTACCAGCAGCCAGTAGGGTACAGGGGGTGTTGGGAACGTGTGGCGCGGGGGTAACATACGATGCTCCGCTCATCAGCTCTATTTTGCATGCTCAGAATAAGCTCAGAGAGTTCCAATTACACAGCTCCCATGCATTGCCACAGTGTCAGCTGTCCACTGCCAGAAGGATATGATGATTCTGCTCTTTGTGTGTAAAAGGATAGCCTCCTATTTGTTGTTGTGTTTTAATCCTTGTTACAACTTAAAGGGAGTTGTACAAGCTTCTCTCCATGTGGACCAATTTCATTTACAAATATTTCTGTGACACTCATGTTTTACGGCCACAAAATTTCAATAAAGCTTGACAGATAGTGATTCAGAGCGCAGCCACATGCTGGCATAATTGAATGTATGTTGATAGTGCTGCACTGCAGACACAAAACCCTCGGGGTGAGTGCTGTGTGGGCTGATATCCAAAGCTGAAACCTCAGCTTTGCAATGCAAGGGTTAGAATGGTGCTGCAAAAGAGGAAAACATATACTGTGCTGTCTCTGTGCCATGAATATATTCTCATTCAGAAAATGTGGAAGAAGGCAAGGTTCAGTGATTGCTATACGTTTTTTTTTTCAGTGCAAGTTTGAGACTTTCTTTCAAGTAATGAGCCAAGTTTGTGAGTATTAAGTGGTTGATCTGCTACCCAGAACTTTTCACTAGTTCACAAACATTTTAATTTAGCTGATATGTAGTCGAATCCAATTTCTCAAACATTGATTACGCATAAGTCACAGCTTAGTTTCCTCTTTAAAGGTCCAGTATGTAGGACTTAGGAGGACTTATTGGCAGAAATAGAAAAAAATATTAATTTGATATCCATTATTGTATTTCAGATGTTTCAACTTGGTATAATTATGAAAAGATCATCATTATTGACAGTAATTTCTTGCTTTTTTTTCTTTTCCTTTTGATCACAGAAATAAAATCAACAAACTGACCTGCTAACAGAAATGGCACAGACTGTACTGGTGTCTGATGGTACAGGAGCAATCATTTTCGTGCCATGTATTAGCCTTGTATGGTTAAGATGTTGGACCCGTTTCCTTTTTGCTGTGTTACTGTATGTCAGGCACTCAGCCAGCAACATAGGATAGTTTTAAAATAAACCTCCATTCGTCTTCAGAGGTTTAGAACACTGGTGTCAGCAGTGTCATTCGTTTGGAACCAGTGCACAGGGATTGCCGCAGGGCTAAAGAGAAAACCAAAGCCTGCCTCTTCAGTCAGTGGAATGAACTACCATCTGTCTGTTTAATGTGCAGGGGCAGCCTCTGAGTTTCTTAGCGCCCTCCACTGGCAGCCCCACAAACCGTTTTCAGAGCCTGCGTTTCCCTCTTGAAACTATATCCTGCTGCTGTATGCACCAGTCAGGAATAGCTCCTGTGTGAGTCTTGTTGCAAGGTGAAGAGCCGAGGCCAATGACAGAAGAAGAAGCTCCTATAGTTGCCAGTCATTTGCCCTTGATTATTGAGAGGTAATCTGAGCCTTTTAAGGTTAAGAGCAGATGTTGGAGTCATTGTTGATCTTGATGTGTTGTTGTTTTTTTTTTTTTTTTTAAGTTGCAGCTATTTATAAACCTTTACAATTGTTTAATAAAAAAAAAAAAAAAATGGTTATTATAAAGTGTTGCCTAAAATTAATTTCCTGGGGCAAAAATAAGCATCAGCTGAATATTTTCTTTCTATCAATGATCATAAACTTCAGAGCTTCATAATTACTGATTATTTTGGTACTTGTACGTGTGTGAAGTATCTATTTACTCTCCTCGTGTGTAATGCTGATGTCTCTCTCTGTGTTCTTGTAGTGATTTGGCGCTGAGGAACTGCTATCTGACCGCAGACCTAACAGTCAAAGTTGGAGACTATGGAATTGGACCCTACAGATACAAAGTAAGTATAAATCTAAATGTCAGATCTATTCTGCAGAGAGATTATCTCAGTATCATAATTACTGTATGGAAGTGCATATTCTTGTCAACACCAGGGCCAGTTTAGACAAAGATGCTTTAAATTAGGCTTAAGACGAGATGTAAAATGTGATATTATTTGAAATTGCTGGTCTGGTCTACTAGTGGTAATCCACTAAGTCTTGTAGTGGTGGTACATTTTTATGTAGTCACTAAACTGAGTGAGTAAATGTGCGCTAAGAAGTAGCTGATATTAGGGACGCCCCAGTACCTCAGTTGGCAGAGCGTGCAACCCATGTGCGATGGTTGTGTCCTCGCAGTAGCAGCAGCCCAGGGTTCAGGTCCGACCTGTGGCTCTTTGCTGCATGTAACCCCCCCCTCATAAATTGTAAACCCAGATACATGACAAAAAAGTCCAAATTAAGATGTCTGTTAGATCTCTTTGCCCCTAGCCGCTCACTGCCTGCTTAGATTTGACCAACGATATACAGTAAAATAGAAGCCGCCCTACTGCATATTGACTCCCTCCAAAGTTGACTGCGCCATCTGGAGTATTTGCGAAGCTAGAGAGAAACTGTGGGAGGCATCTGTGATTGATGATGCAGTGAAAACATTTCCCTTTGTTTTTACTCTACCTTTCCTGATAGAACACAAGATCAAGAGATTTTTTGTTGACATATTTACCAATAAAAAATCTTCATTGCGCAACTGATGAACTTAAGTTGCCTGTCTGACGTCTGGCTGTTTGTTGAGATGAAGTCACCGTCAAAGTCTATCTTTGTGCGACCAGCCCCAGATGACCTGACTGAAAATAAACCATCTTCATCGTTGGCTGCACAGGTGTTTGCCAGTTGAGCAATTGTATATTTCACTGAAGAATTGAGACCATCTTCTTTCGTAACTTGACACGCTGCATATGTCCTGAGGCAGTCCTCCTGTCTACTGGATTCTTTAAATACTGCTGATCCGTCAATTTGGCTGTGTGAATTTAATACTCAGAGGTCATCGACTGAATCTATTTCTGTAAAGAAAGGGAGAGGCGAAGTGAGAGTTCACTGCCTCAATGAGAGCAAATAAACAACCACATTTCTTCTATTGAGTGCTTTTTAATGACGTGTTTGTGTGTGTTTAATGTGTTAGTGTTTGCTGTATTATTTACAGTGTTTTCCAGAAAGTAATGGTTTGTAAAAGTAGCAAAAACGTTGTGTGACTGACATTTTTTACAATTTGACCATAGGAGGATTACATCATCACAGAGGATGATGTGTTCGCTCCCCTTCGCTGGTTGGCTCCAGAGCTGGTGGGTGAGCGCCATGGGGGTGTCATTACTATGGAGCAGACCAAGCCCAGCAATGTCTGGTAGGTACTAGACTGTAGCTCTTCACTGACAATAGAGGTCTTTTAAAAAAAAAAAAAACCCACATTACTCATAATGACTGTCAGTGAAACTAAATCTGAATATTTTATAATGAGACTGAGAAAGAAGGCGAGATTTATGCTGCCTTATTGCATATGATTCAGTCGCAGTCAATTCCTGTAATCAAGATATACATGCGAGGTACACTTGGAGTGAAGTATGGCAGTAAATAGCTCTGCAGTCCACCTCTTCTCATTGCTGAGAAAACAAGCCATTTCTGCTAATTGCATAGCTGGTAAACCCCAAACAATCTGGATAATTACCAAAAGAGGGGGAAAAGACACTGACAGTGCACCAACGAAGCATCTCTCCACATTGTTTAGTCTTTTCAGCTCCTCCTTGACTTCACGACTCATTGCCCAAATGCTTTCCGGTCATAAATTGCAGAGTTACGTAAGGTAATTGTAGCTACGTAAGCCAGATCTCTCCCTGACTAGAAATATGTTGAGATTCAAAATGTTCCCCATGTAAACAGCATCAATGGTAGCATTCATTCACGTTAATGTGCTGTTTTCATGGGTTTGGGTATTTTTAGCATTTCCCTTCATTAAGTTTTATGGTTTTTGGTTCAAGAGGTCAATGTCACTTGCTGAACTTGGGGTGTGCTAGATAACTCTTGTCCTGCCGTAAATTCCAACAGTTATTTTATCCTCACCTCTCTGTAGGGCATTGGGGGTCACATTGTGGGAGCTCTTTGAGAATGCGGCTCAGCCGTACCCACATCTGTCTGACCGGGAAGTTCTCAATCATGTGATCAAGGACCAACAAGTCAAACTCTTTAAGCCACAGCTGGAGCTTCCTTATTCTGACAGATGGTGAGTATTCAAATCAAATTACTTACCAATAATATTATAAAAGAAAAAGTATTAGTTATTAGTTAAATATATATTTTTTTTATTTGTTGTCCATTATCTTAAGAGATGTTTTTTGCCCTGCAACTGCAGGTACGAAGTCCTGCAATTCTGCTGGCTGTCTCCAGACAAGCGAGCCACAGCAGAGGAAGTGCACCGTCTGCTGATTTACCTGCGCATGCAAGGCCAGAAGGACATAGAAGAAGATTTTGAACAGCGCTGGGATGCTCTCAAGCCTAACCCTTCCACACGGCAGACCACTGTCAGCCACTCCTCTTTCCCAATCTTGGAACAGTTTGCCGATGATGCCCTGCGACAAGAGATCGATGAAGTCCTCACAGTCACTGAAACAAGCAAAGGCCTCAGCTTTGAGTATGTTTGGGAGGCAGCCAAGCACGACCACTACGAAGGCAACCATGGACGTTCAAGCATGGACACAACGTTGAACTATCACAGCATGTTCTTTCCAGTTTCCAGTGAAGACATTCAGGCTCATTTCCCTGATCCTGCAGCCAGAGCAGCGGGCAAAGAAAGTGAAAACACTTCCTCAGGAATTCCTGGGATTGTACCAGTTTTTGACACACAAAAGCCATTGAATGGAAATGAATATTACATACAACTGGAAGAACAAGGAGAGAGCACCGTTGGGGAAGATGGGAACAGAGGGCAAGACATTGACTTCAGTTCAGGCCGGCAAGACTTTGTCGTTCTCCAAGATGTCCGTCTTGATGAATCTAGCACTGATGCAGATTTTTTCCACCAAAGTATTGACTCTAAGGATTCATATTTACCCGACAGCCACATCTGGTCATCTCTTGAAAATGACAGTCCTTACCACACTAACATCTTCACTGAAGGGGGGTCCAAGCAAGAGGATTCTCCTTCCTGGGGCCGGGGTTTTATGGAGCTTCCAGAACGCAATGGGAACCCTTTCCATGAAGGTGCGCCTTTAGAAGTCCAAGAGGTGGACACAGATAAAAGCTATGGGGATTCTTTTTTAGGGGACGGTTCAGAAGCCACTCACCTGACGGATTCTGTGGAAGTGGAGGGGGAGAATTCAGATGTGAAGAGGCTTCTGAATACTGAAAAACTTGCTGACAACTTCATGTTTCTCAAAGACCAGAGGCTGATGAAAGACGGATCTAGTTTCTCAAGCCCACAGGACAATTTTCTTTTACCCGGTGCAGCCCACGAGCCAGAAGACACATTCAAAATGCGTTCTTGGGACAACTTTGAGAGTTTAGGCAGCTTAACCACAATGGACACTTATTTAAAACCTGCAGCAAGTAGCACATCCTCAAGACAGGAACTTTTAGACTCTCCAAGTGCCAGTTTGGGGGAGTTTGGTCAGTCTCCGGTCGAAAATGAAACACTGGTGCCTTTCATTACAGTGGTCTCAGAAGACGACACAAGCAACCAGCTGCCAGTTAGAAATAGTTCTTCCACTGAAGACCTTGGTCTGCTGCAATCCTCAGACAGAGGTGTAGACTCCGGTTTTGATTCTACCTCAGAGAGGTTTGAGATTATCATCAGTCAAACTGATGACCACACCCCTGCATTCTCTGAAAGTGCCACTACAGACTTATTGTGCACAGATGCCAAAATTCCCAGCCTTGAAGACGACCTTGGAACCTCAAAGGATAATGTTCAGCCCGTAGAAGGTGAAATGCCTGAAAACCTGCAAGTCCAAGCATTGTCCTCAGACAACAGACACAGCGAAGACCTAACAAGTAACGATCTGTTGAGTGAACTAATTGAAGATGCGGATATAGAATTAGAAACCACTCTGTCTGACCATGAGGAATCCTTTATGGATACCAGTGGGCGCCCTCTTGTCAGATCATCTTTGTTGGTCTCTGGGCCGTCTTTGGACCAGATCAGCCAGGACAGTTTACTGGAAGACAGTATGTCCACCACACTACCAACTGTTGATAACTCAGCCGAGACACCAGACTCATTAGACTCTCTGG
Source organism: Spondyliosoma cantharus (assembly GCA_900302685.1). Taxonomy (NCBI): domain Eukaryota; kingdom Metazoa; phylum Chordata; class Actinopteri; order Spariformes; family Sparidae; genus Spondyliosoma; species Spondyliosoma cantharus. The sequence continues at coordinate 9,318 of OMLP01042489.1, read as the reverse complement.
ACATCCACAGGCTGGGTGAACATGGAGAAGAGCTGAGTGCTCAAATAGCCCAACACAAACTCCAGCCTCCATACAAAATATCAGACAGTGGATATGAGACGGAGAACCTAGAGTCTCCTGAGTGGAACTCTCAGCCTAGCGTCAAAGACCAGTCCCCTGTCAAAAATGGCTTGAGTGTTGCCAAAGAAGAGGAGGAAACGGAGGAGCCCTTGGCTGTGACAAATCTGGTTCCACCAGAAATTATTATCTCTGAAGTAGAGGGTGTGCTGAACGCTCACAGTGAGGATCCTAGTGAGGACCAGCAACCAGATCATGAAGCCCCAGCGGAGGAACCACTCATGGGCATGAATTACAGAGACTCTGCTTACTTCTCAGATAATGAATCAGAAGCTGAGAAGAAGTCTGAAGAAACAGTCGCAGGAGGTTCCGGTGAAGTCCCGTGGACGAGGAACTCAGCTGGAAGTGCACCATTGGAGGTTAACGTGGAGAGAGATGTAGATTCTTTATTTTCTCAGCAAGAAACCACTGAAGCACAGGCCGATGGAGAAACACTTGATCCTCATGTTCTGGGGACATTACCAGAGGCAGATCTTACAGAGAAATGTGAGAAGGAGGCAACAGAGGCTAGCAACAATCATATCAAACCAGAGGTGTTGAAGGACGTTACATCTCCTGATCAACCAGACCCATCAGAAGATCTAGAAACCTCAACCTCACTCCCTTCGGCTGCCCCTTCAAAGCCCACAGCAGAGATCACAGGTCACGCTAAACTTACCAGGACCTACGCCAGTGATGGTCATAAAATAAAAGAGCCGGAAATGGAGGGGCGTTATCTAGGTAGGCGGGACGGCTCAGGTTTAGATGGACAGGAGGATGGAGGGGATGCGGATGAGGAGGACGAGAACAGCGATGACTCTGACGATGACATCCGTGCATACCAGCTGCACAGCTCCAGCTCAGACAGTGAGGACGACGGCGTGCACACCGTGCCAGTTATTATTTCTGATGACAGCAGTGCAAAGAACCTGAAGAGCTTGTTGAAACCGACAACACTGAACATTGAGGCTTCATCTTCCCCGTTTGCTGCGAGGAGTAATGCAGATAACTCCAGAAGAGCTGTGTCTTTCTTCGATGATGTCACCGTCTACCTGTTTGACCAGGTAAAGTATTGTCTGTTTTGTTGTAGCTGTAACTAGCTAGGTGATTTCATGTGGCCATTCTAACTAAAATCCAACTCATTCTGATGCAGGAGACGCCCACCAAGGAACTGGGTGACCACTCCTCTGGCTCAAACAGCCAGGTACCAGAGTTTAGCAGCCCAGTGTCCACTGCCAGCTACCTGAACCGGTTCACCAACTCTGAGAGCTCCACAGATGAAGAAGGTTGGGCTAAAACCCATTGATGTACACAGCTACAGAATATTGTCTTTGCATTACGTGTTCTGACTGGTTCATTTAATTCAAACAGGTGGTGGTTTTGAGTGGGACGATGACTTCTCCTCCCCTTCGCCCGCCTTCCTGCCCAAGGCGAATAAAGACCCCGTATCAAAGGCTATGTCCTTATCGGCGGCATCTCGCTTTGCCTCTCCACCCCCTGCAGTAGGGCGCGTGCTGGAGCCCAGCTGGACCAGCTCCTCAAATTACTCCCGTTTCTCCATCTCACCAGCCAGCATCGCCAGCTTCTCCCTCACACATCTCACCGACTCGGACATCGAACAAGGAGGCAAGTCTAGCAATTCCTTCGAAATGTAGTGTATCCAAATCGCAAGAGCAGCAATGTTTTGATTAAGGTAAAATGTGTCATGAGAGACCATGTAAACAAACCACTGTGTTGCTACAAAAATTCCCGACCCGTAAATCTTATTCTCAAGACAAAGGGGAACATTTTTGTAACATGATTGTTACAGACCCCCAGCAAAAATCACATAATTAAACCTAATCCCTCTTTTTTCAGCAAACTCAAAATGTACCATTCCCACTAAATTTGTGACTCATATCGCAATACCTGTCAAAATAAATGTGTTTTTTGTTTGTTTATTGTATATAATTAAGCCCTAGTTTTTAGCCAGGCTTAACAGAATGGTGTCAAGTATCTTTGTTTGCTTTTCTTGCTGAAAGTTTGTATCACAAGATTGATACCACTCTCATAAATACGAACACATGCTTGCTTTTCCAGGCTTTATGCTACACCAACAGGCTTCTGTTGAGCTCTGTCTTTTCCAAAAACTATTCATTTAAAATGTTGTTTCACTGCAGTCTTTATATGTATTTCTTAATGTAAATGTGATAAGATGATAGTAGTTTAACTGCTTACAGAAATGTGTATGACATTGTCACTTTCCTAGTCAATGTCTTCACTGACTACTATTATCAGGTTTCATACACCTGCTCATTGAGCCCTGTAATAATATAAAGCAGTCATGTTAACTATCGCTCATCAATCAGTTGAGCACAATCTAACTGTCTTCAATCTCTTTTTATTGCCTCAGGAAGCAGTGAAGATGGAGAAAAGGACTAGTGTGATAAATGAAGGGATCATTCATCATCACACTATTAAAAAATGAACCTATACTCGCACTTTTTGGGAAAGGAGAACTGCAGACTTAGGACAGATGACGTGGTTTGTGGGACAAACCGCGGATGCTTCTCTCAGGCAGAACTGTTCTTTACCTACATGGAGATGGCCATGAGAACAATGGCTGCAAACTTGACTTTCAGCAAATAAAGACAGACGAGTCCCAGTCCCGGTCTGAGCCACATCACCTCTCCAGCTACATCAGTGTGTGTGATTTCAGTTCAGTGCAATTCCAGTTGGGGGGAGAGTTTCTAAATATTTGCTTTAAAGACTCATCAAGCGCATTCCAGGTGTTTGGCTGCTTCTTTTTTTGTTGTGTGTCCAAGTGCACTCCTTTTTCCAGGACTTTTGCATCACCAAAAAAAAAAAAAAAAAAGATTTAGAAAACAGACTTTACGTTCTGAATTCAACACACTGGGCTGACAAACGTATCACTACAGCCAAATAGGAATAAGCTCTTTGATTTCAGCAGACCTAAAACTGAAGATCCAAGCTTTTTTTGCTCTCTCAAATTGTTTAAATTTTCTCCTTCATGTTGTGCGATTATTTCAGTGGTTGCCTTTTTTCTTTTTTTTCTCCGTAAACTCTTGTTGGGTATTAGTCGAAGTCTCCTAATTGGAGAAGACAATATGTGTGGCATCCTTCTGTAGCAGCATTTGAATAAGAAGGGTTGACATTTAGGACGCACCATCCATGCATAGGATGATTTGATAACTACCTTAAATAAAAATCCCTCATGTGGGAGGTGACACACTGTATGTTCCTTTTATTTGTGTTTGAAAGGAACATTAACAGGAAGTAGTTTCATATTTTTGAGACATGTCAGTGAGAACTGTTGCTGTTATTAGCTAAGGATTGTCGTATGAATCCTTACAGAGGTGGTCCAGCTGAAAGACAGTGGTGAGGAAGACGTTTTTGTAATGCTTAATTTTTTTGCTCTGAGGTTGTGCAGCAAGTTGCTGGGACGTCACTGGGGTTTTATCACAGTGCCTGTGATGCTGTATAAAAGAAAAAAAAAAGATCTGCACTCCTCTGTTTATTATCACTACAAAATTTAAAATCATTGTGTAAAAAAAGTGGGAGATTTTATTTTTAAATGTCAGAATGGAGAAATGTGATGAGCTGTTTGTAAACAAATGTGCAATGAGTTTGATTTAATCAGTTGAAATTTGAGTTCATTGGAAGACCTGGTGAACGTGGTGGCGTTTCTACGGTAATGTGCAGGGACTTAAAGCTTCACTACTAGAACAAAAAAAAAAAAAAAAACAGAAAACACTGCTGCTTTTATCAACTTCAGTGTCATGAACAGAGTCATGCCTTTGTTTTTTTTTTTTACTTTGTGTCAAACTTAATTAACCTGTTCAGATGGCATTGTCCTCCTTAAGGACCCATTGTCCACTTGCAATTTTAAGCATTCATCGTTTCATTAATGTATGATATCATTTTTGCAGGCCGTGCATCGTCTCTGTGGCTGTAGAGGATTTGTTGGGGACGCGTTTCTGTACAAAGCATAATGCAAACAGTTATGGAGCAACACATGTTCCCCTTCCCCCCCAAAAGGTTTTCATGTACAGCTATAAAAACACCGTTCCTTCAAACTGTAGGATATACAGTTACAGTATGGTTCATTCTTTTAAAAAGGTCTCATCACAAATGACCTGACAAACTGCTTCACCTGTAGTAGATAATGTCCGCCTCCACCGCCCCCATACAGAAGGCACTGTACAGTAGATAACGTTAACCTCTGTTAAAAACCAGCAACCTGTGCTTCAGTTAAACTTGAACATTTATTTAAGGAAATCTTGTTTTATTTGACTACAGTATACATTTGCTTAATCTTGCACATTTGAAAATGTAACTTAATGTTGAACTGTACTGATGTATGTAAATGTTAATTTTTTTTTCTGTCTGTAAATGGGAAATGATGTAACTGAGTTCTAGGTATGAGGTTTCATTTTGTAACTTAAAAGCTGAGTTGATCGGAGGAACATATCAGTCGTTGGCTAAAAGCAGTTAAATTAAGACACAAACGCAGATGTGAAATCATTCTGTCCTTTAAACTTGTAGATTTTAAAAATATTTTTACTTCATATTTATCATGCTTAGTGTAATTGAATGAAATGTTTATAATTACACTGTTTAATATGAAAATAAATGCAAATGAACTTCTAATTTTCTGGTGTGGTTGCTGCACAATCTAGGTCTGGTGCCTTGCCAGTGGCCCTGCAGGGAAGGAATGACCCCTGGCCACAAGGACCGGGTCTCCAGCCAGAACTACTTTGGGAAGGGGTCTTTTAGATATAGTTTGGCTCGTTAGCGGTTTTGAAACTCAACTCCTGGAGCGGAGTCGGTTGTTGTGACAAGTCTTGGGCAGGTGAAGGATACTCTGGCGCCAGGTGAGTCAGCAGTCGTGTTGGAGTTGACAGATTTTATAATTTCACCTTTATTCTCTCAGTCCCACGCTCCTATCAGTTTCACCTTGGGTCTATATTTTTCCCTGAACTATATACTATAAATGCTTAATTATATGCTGTGTTTTGGCCTGGGTCTAGACCTTTTCAAACAACCAAAAAAACATTATTGAGAGCAGTCGGCGTCATGATCAATGTGACAAGTAGCATTGTGTGTCTGGAGAGTGAGAGGATCACAGAGACACATTCTGCCTGTAGTAATTCTAAAGCTGTGTCCCAATTCAGGGTCTGCATCCTTTGAAGAGACCTGCGAGGCTGTGTCAACCGTTGTTAAATAGGACGGTCTAGAATTCAGAGCATTTCCTGGTTGCGTCACCAGATGTTCCCGCCCCTACACGTATGTCACTATTTATGCGCCCTCCGAAGGATGCAGACCGTGAATTGGGACACAGTCAGTGTGCAGTGATCCATACATTTATGGTGATGTCTGTGGTGCTGAAGTAACAGTTGCACCTTTTTTTTCCCAGTCGTGAAAAAATGAACAAATGACTGACCTTTGTGTTAAGTACTCAAATCTCATTGCCTTCTTCAGTGAATTCAATCAAATAAAGCCGTCCTCCACAAATATCACAATCCATTTATTAAAACAAAAAGTGAATTTCTGTCAGCTCTCAGTCCACAAACTGCAATCCACTTGTTCTCCGAAGCGGCTCAAATGATGTCAGAACATAAATGAATATTTTTAAACTTTTATTTCACACTTCAACGCCCTCGTCAGATGAATGTCGAGTCGCGGGTCACGTCGTGTTCAGCAGTTATTTGTACGGATATGATATGATAAGGGGAAGAACTTTCCTTATTGCAGGCGGATAGAGAGGTATCATCTGGTAGTGTGGACTGAATTTTTCCATATTTTTTTCTGTGGTCACAGTTGAAAGAGATATTTAATTTTTTTTGAAGTATGGAGAAGAGAGATCTTGAAAAAACCTCCGATGTTGTGGAGACTTGTAGCGACACGGGGCAAGAAACACTCCATTGCAAACATAACAGGCCAAAACATATGGAGACACAAAATTCAACAAATGCATAATAAATAAATAAATAAATAAATAACATGCAAACGTATGATAGGCAAAAACAAAAAAGAAACAAAAATTAGATTCTAGAAATCAAGACAACTTCGGCTACAGTGGGGCTGTGTTAACGTTAGTTACCCAAGCCCTTTAATGAAGACCCACCCTCTTAGGTTTTCACGGATATTCTAGAAAAGAGAAAAAGCTATTGCTAGATCCCAAAAACACCCAGTAGCCAAAGCCTAGAGCAAACACATGCACTCACTTTTACATTTTGATCCCACAAGACATCAAGATCCTCTCTACCTAAATGCTCTTGTGCTCTCTCTTCCTTCTTTGTCGTCACTGCATACCAACGAGATTTTTCCGCCTGGTAAATCATCCCCCGGGGGGGATAACATTCATCCATCGATCAAGAGTCAAATCCACCAAAAAATATATGGTACAAACTCAGTGGTACGATTGTGCATTCCCTTTACATGAAGGGATAAGGGCCCGTGGGAATGGTCCGAGGAGACAGATGTGGATCCAGGCACAAACAGGGCTGGGGGCGGAGGAGGAGGAAGAGGAAGAGGAGATGGGAGGGTGCTACACACCCACAGCGTTCCCGTTGACTTGTGTCGGAGGTCGTGCGGGTAGCGGGCTGCGGGGGGTTCCGGCAGCGCCAGGATGAGGGGGGCGAGGAGCCTCTGCAGAGTTCCCCCTCACACTGATGTGCTCCCATCCTCCCTGGAGGGTTACATAGAAGACTCTCAGGACTAGAAATCAAATCTTGTTGTCAGGTGGTGGGTGAAACTTAATATTTGTGAGCAACAAAGCTCAACATTTTTCTGACTAGTGGGGAAAGTGGATGTAACAATATCTCCTTTTTTGACCTTTTTGTGAGTTTATTTTGTTATATACATAAATATTTATAAGACAAAGTAGCAAACCCACTGCTAGCTTGTTAGCATGCTAACTTCAGTAGAGATCACTGCTACACAATACATAGACATCTTTGATATAACATCAACACTGTTGTTTCTTCATACTCTTGATTAACTTTTATTTTTGATTGTTTTAAACTAAAATTCTGGCCATAACGTACAAACTGCCCCTTTAAAGATTTAAGTCTTTATTGCGAACTAATAAGCTCTGGGCTCTTTCTTTATGATTATATATTGTTTAGGCTTGATTTTAACTAATTGAGTGTTGATATTAAAAGCAAAAATGTTTAAAAATGCAGACATAACCAATGATACAAAGTATGAAGGCAACAGAATGTGTTTTTGTTGTATTTTTCCTTTCATGTTTTTAATGCAACCTGAATTAGAGGGTGTATGTATACTCACCCCTATGCCGTAGTCCCAGGACTGGCCCTTAGGTTGCATGGGACCCACTCCCAGCCTGTGGCACACAGCTCCAGGAGTCTCCGTGGGGAAGCCTGGAACTCCGTCTGCTATGGTCCACACCTGAAGAGAACAACAGCACTGAGCAATTGTGCTCACAGTCGGATCCAACAATCTCTCCCGCCACATGCTGATAAAACTCGTCCCCGTTGGCCAAACCCCCGTCCTCAAAGCAGAGAAAGCAGGCTGCGGAAACACTGACCTGGTCCAGCGGCCCCACGGAAACCTTGGTGACATTGTTAGAGATGAGCTCCCAGGCGGAGCCCTGTGGGTAGCTGGGTGTGAGGCCCTGTCTGTACCACAAGTTACCTACATGAACACAAAAAAAGGTTTATTGGATTTTAAATACTTATCTCCAAGAGTCCTTGGTTTCTATAAAAGGAAAAACCTGCTACTCACTGTTTTCATCCACAGCAAAGACGGAGGTCCGGCCAACAGACAGCTGTCTGAGAGTCTGTCGAGGGGGAGACGGGATGTGGTACCAGCATTCACCTGCAGAGGGACAAGAGTGCTGAAGGTCGGGCTCTAATGCAACAAAACCTTCATTGGCCCTTGATAGGAATTTGAACATTTTCGACTTTATCTCACAGATTCATTGTGAGTGTCACATTTTGAGCTGACCTGCAGGGTTCTGCGGGGAAACAGATCCTCGGTAGAACACAGCTCCATCCTTGGCGATGGCCCACACCTGGTTGGCTCCACCGATAGAGATGGACTTGAAGGGCTGGTCCGTGCCCACGTGTAGCCAGGAGCTGCCCTGTGAGAGAAGAACATTTGGAGCGAATTACAATCAAATTATTCTTACTGTGATGTAAAAATGTAACATCTAGGAATATTCAGTGCGTTTAATCTGTGGGAAACATCTCAAAACTATGGAGGACTAAAAGTGCCACAATTAAATAAATAAATACACCATTAAATAATTAATTAAATGTGTCATTCATTAATTAAAATACCAATTCATTTTATGTAAAAAACATTTCTAATTATTTCACTATTTAATCAATTATTTCATGGTCCATGAATTTATTTTATCTGTCAAACTCACCCATCAAAGTCAATGGGCAGATCCTAACACCTGATTGGTTACCCTGCACATCAAGTCAAGGCAAATTGATTCCAGATAATGGGTCGATGCAATCAAACAAAACTTTATTGGCAACCGCTGTGGAAGGCTTGGCCCCCTGCTAGCCCCAATGTTGATACAGAGTGCGAGGTGCAGGATGTAGCATCCCTGGCTGAATGATGGTCAGACTCTCTAACAGATGGTCCAAAGTGTTTATTACAGGAACCTTGTACACTCTCGAACACACCTTCGAACACCTCATCTTCGTTCCTCTGTACCAACAGGATAGCTGAGCTAATGCTAATTAGCGTTCCCGTTAGCTCGAACATGCTATATCAAAGTGTACAAATCTGTAAAAGTTACCGCGATCTGAATTAAACATTAAACATGTCATGAAGCGATATGATAACAGACCCTGTGCCCTTTATCAGCCAGGTACTAAAGTAAATCATTTTCATCACGTTCAGCAAAAACCATGCAGGCACACTTCCAACACGCAGACACTGACACACACGATTCACAAGAACACGGATGTTTTCGGGTCACAGCGAGACGCTTTCAAAATAAAAGTCCCGCATTTAGCGTGTAATATAGTTAATGAAATAATAACCTGGCTTCAAAGAATATCAGTAAACCAAATGAAAACAAGATGTTCTTATAAACAAATTATCACATTAAAAGGTCATTTACAAAGGACAAAATGTCAAAAACTTGCCCTCACTAGAAAGTTCATGGGGATATTCTTCTTTTGGTTTCAAAACTTCAGACCAAAGCAATGGATTAGACTAAATTTGCATTAGCCCCGC
>OMLP01042486.1:0-18640 GCA_900302685.1 Spondyliosoma cantharus | reverse complement strand
TCTGCTACTATAGCTTATTATCAATCTATTACCATAATCTAATCCAGTAAAAGTTAGTTTATCATAAATCTGTTTTGGTTGGCACTTTGCTGTGAGTGTCTGTAGTTTGTGCAGAATGTCTGATTCTTGATAAGGACTGCCAAAAATGTGTATTTTCATTATCAGTCATTCCGCTGACAGTTTTCACTATTAATGGATTAATAGTTTAGTAAATGTCAAAACATTTGAACAGTGCTCATCACAATTTCCCACAGACCAAATGATACCTGTAGTTTTCTCCTTTTGTCCAAAACCGAAAGACTCTTTATTAATAGTTGGAAATGAGCAGCAAATCTGTATATTTAAGAAGCTGGAACAGGCAAATCTTTCTTGCTTGAGAAATGACTGAAAATATTAATTCATTATCAAAATATTGGAACTTCATGTTATTTCGACTGACTGATTGAATAATTGACTAAATGTTGCATCTAGTCTTGATCATTCAAACTTCTTTTTCATCCTTTCTTTGCTTGTATAGTCAGCTGTTTGATAGGAGAGGGATCTACTGAACAGCTGAATCAGTAGTGGATTTGTTAAACAACAAAAAAAAGCCATTCTTCAAGCAAAGATTTTTCAATGTGAGAATTATTCATCAATCATTTTAGATTTAAATGTTTTTCGACTGTTGGGCAGACAAAACAAGACATTTGAAGAAGTTGAAGCCCTGAACTGTGATGGGAATCTTTCATTTATTATATTGACATTTAATTAAAAAAACAAATCAGCTATTTTTTAGTTTTTTTACAGATTCATCTATGATACAACATTATGGTATTTGCAGTCTGTGCAGTTTGACATTTAAATCTATTTATGAATGAGAGATTTCAAAAAAAAAAAAATGCTGACCATCGTATCAATTTTCAACTTTGTTTTCTGTGTTTTGTCTTTTTTTGGCAAATAAAGAACCCTGATAATAAGAGTGTAGGGAGGTGAACAGAGAGTCTGTAACAATACCTGACAATCAGATAACATCTTGCGTAGGATACAGCTCTCAGAATTAATGAAAGAGCAATTAAACTACTCAATTACTAGTGAACTCATAAACAAGAGATGCATGAGGCCAAAGGTCTTCTCTTGATTATTCAGACGATATTGTCATGTGTTTATTATCAACATGATATCAATATTTCATTTTTGATATCAGAGTTATTGTGAATATGAAATTTATTGGTTTTATCAAGTACTGCTTTATAAAAACTTGGAGGAAGGGGAATGTTTTGCAAACATGGTTTCTGCCTTTAGATACTTTGCACCATGATTACACTGGCTTCTGTGTGTGGATTTGTGGTGTAACATTTTGACTGGACCCCCAGGATTGAGTGTGCAGTATGTAATGGGCCTTTTAGCGGCAAGATTACATCATCACAGTTCACATCATGCTTTGTTTAAGGTGCTTTATAAACAGCTGAACAATATTTTGACACATTCGTTCATCCATCTGCTTGTCTTTCTTTTTTGATCCAACTGAAATTATTTAAATCTCAGTATAGATGTTTGCTGTGTTTCTGTAAACAGTTATAAAAGTTTTAGAGTTTTTTAGTATGGCAAAAATGTCAATAATTCCAACACTTGTCAAGTCAGTCTGAAGTCACATTGACTGACTGTCAGTTGGAAGACAGGTTCACTTTCAGTAACACCGGTCTGACCCTCATGATCCTTTGGCTCCGACAAGCCAGGTACCGTGTCCAGTACTTCCTGAACTGTTCGTCCCGAAAACCATAGATGACAGGGCTCATGAAACGGGGGATGATGTAGACAACCAAAAAGAAGATGTAACGAATCTCCAGACTGAAGCGGGGGAAGAGGGAGATGAGAGCGGCCTGAAGGGAGGGAACCACGAATGCAAGCATGCACAGCAGCAGCTGAAAGAAATGACAGAAAAAATGTAGTGGTGACGATAGAAATAGAAACATTTAATAAAAATAAATAACAGTAAACTTGTGACTCTCAGGTCGCCCAGGTCTTCAAGCATGCACAAATGTGGAATTAAACCTTGCAAACAAACAAACAAAAAAACTTAAAATTTAGAGAAACAACAATTAGTTGACCAAAAAATGCATTTGCCAACTATTTTGATAATCAGTTTGCAGTTTCAGCCAATTTTTGTGCTATCTATTCAAGTTGAAAAACTCCCTCTGGATCTAAAAGTGAAATAGTCAATTATTCAGACAGAAATATCAGTGTTTTTCATTAATGATTTCTCTGCTTTTATGTTGTAGTTAAAATAAAATCTGTTTTGTTTTTTTGGTCAGACAAAACAAGATGTTGATAATGAAGGTGTCACCAGTTGGACTCTCAAAGAAGATTTTTGGCAAAAATGGCATAAAAATGTTTTTGTTACACAAAACCCTGGTGGTGTTATTCTTGACCTATTTGAGGGATGAGCTTTATGTTGCAAACTGTCCATATTATATATCTCAATAGGCCTTGGTCAATATAATGATCACAATTATTGAAGGCCATATCAACCAGCCATAGCTCGAGATGATTTGTGTGTAGGATCACAAACCTGCACCCCATGAAGCATGACGGTATTTCTTGCTCTGTTCACCGAGGCCAGGCCTGTTGAGGCGGCCCGTGCTGTCAGCATGATCCTGCAGTAGGTGTAGAGCAGCGTCAGAGCTACAAAAGACAGGTACACCCCGTCAAACACACAGTTCTTGTAGTAGATGGAGCGGTGGCGGAAGAGAAGCGGGTGGTCGCAGAAAATGGTGGTGTGGAAGAAGCTTAGAGGCTCGTTGACGATGGTGATGAGTAGGTCAGAGATGGGTGGGGTGGCGGTGAGGATGAGGATGACACAGATGAGAAGGAGGGTGCGAGGGACAGTGCACATCTGGCTGTAGTGTAAGGGAAAGCAGATGGAGATGTAGCGCTCCACTGCCATGCCAGCCAGGATGAGTGGGGTGGAGCGGGTGGTGAGGACTGCTGTCATGATCTGAGGGAAACACAGGGCGGTTGTTGTGGTAATCAGATGTGAAGGAAAGATGAGATGGGAAAGATGAAGATTGAAGCTTTCCCTCATGAAACAACACTGTCTTTGTTTGTTGGAGCTCTTTATTTGTGTTTGATAGGTTTTAGAAAGTTGAGATTGATACTCAGATTCATGTTCTTGTACAAGGTTTAAAAGGCATTAACATGTTAGTTACTATTAGGGGTTAAATAGGTAGAACCAGGTGGACACCAGGTGTAACAAATTGTATGTTGCTCTTCTGTCTGTTGAAAGTAAATGAAACAAACTCAAGCCTTATTCATTTGTGATTTTTTTTTAGTTGTTTTTCCCGTTGTTCCAAACTCATACTGAACCCTATCCTCTGTGTACTGTTAGTTCACAGAGTTGTGATTTTGGAGAACTGGCTTTTCCCTAATATATTGACAAGATACCACATAAAAGGATTTTAACAGAGATGGGTATGCCTTTAATGTGGTAAGGACTTACTAAAAAGCAGCAGAACGAAGCATGGATCTTCCTGAAGATGTAGCTGACCACGTAGAGAGCTGTTACAAGGCTGAGCTGCAGAGCATCATTGATCACCATGTAGATGAACATGATGTACCGGGGGTTCTCATAGAAGATACTATGTGTTGAAACATAAACAAGAGCCGAGAAGGATCGTGTCAGTGTGAGTACAGTATCTTAAAGTAGGGCTGCAACTCAGGACTATTCAAATGATCAATTTATCTGTTTATATTTTTTTGATCAATTGATGTATTTTTTTGATCTGAGGGGAAGTCATCAGTATCTTGTTACGTATGTCCGAACAGTCCAAATCTAAAATAGTCATTTTACAGTAAGTAAACAGTCAAATCCTATCACTGGAGAAGGTGGAACTTCTGGGATCTTTGGTATTTTTGCTTGAAAAATAACTTAAAACATTATCTAAATTGTTGCAGAATAATTTGATGTCAATCATTTTAAATAATTGATAAATAAGGTGCTTTAACGCTGTATCTTTAGTTGGAGTCATGGTAAACATAAAGATGCTGGAGTTATGCCTCCATCATGATCTGTGTTCAGGGAACTAGCAGTGTGTTTCTACCTGTGCCGTAGGAAGGTGTGTACCATGCTGCCATTGATGATGCTCAGGGCCAGCCAAACCAGCATGGCCACTATGTTTTTGGTGAGAGCATTAGAAAAGCTGTCTTTAGACACTGCCACAGTGCCCCCTGCCAGTGCAGAGCTGGTATTACTTGTCAGCAGGTCCAGAGGGCTGGAGGAGGTGGAGTTGAGTATCAGCAACATCTCCTCCTTACAGTCTGAAGGGACACAGACATGAAATCTGTTTTACAGTCAAATACAAATAGTTCTGTTTATACAATACTTTAGGGATGAATTCCACACCAGTTAACTGGATATTGAAAAAACGATCATTTAGAAAAAGCAAAAAGATTATATCCTTTGCAAGTGACACAAAGACATGCAGTATAAGGAACATAGATGAGTACATAAAATGCGTGAAAGGCTGAAATTGACAATATTTTCTTATGGAGAAATTCCAATCAAATGGCACAGCTATATAGACCTATTTTATTATTAAAAATAAATAGACATCCGAACCTGTACAACCACAGATATCCCATTCACACTTTGTTAGGAGTTCATTGCTCAATAATATGAGACTTTGAAACCTGCAAGAAGATGAAATAAATATTTAGAAAGGAATATAGATAAAAAAAGAAAATGTTTTAGTTGTGTGGTCATGCTCTGATACACACAAATAAAAACCACAGAAAATCTGGATGTTGAATTTTGCCACAACTTTGCAGTACTTGCAGAAAAATGCATCTCAATATTTTGAAATCTTCTCAAAACACTTCAACACAGTCAAAAATCACAACATCTTTGACCAAATGACCCGATATCGCTATTGAGACAATATTGTTGGGATGACTTTTTGTGTGCTCACAAAATCTACACCCATAAGACAACTTACCATAGTGTTGTGGATAATATATGTTGATATTTACTGATCTTACACAAACTTACGTACATATCACAATATCCAAAATCTAAGGTCATATAGTCTCATATCATGATAACATGATATATATTTTTTACTAATCCCATGCAAATTTACTTAACTTAGACTTACTTTATTCAGCAGCTCAAAAATGTTTATGTTGTACACTGCAATGCAAAATCAGATAGGAAGTCACATTAAAATAAATATCTTGTATCATTGTTTTACGCATCAGATTTACATATTCTACACTTAAGAATCCATAACATCATCACAGTCAAAAAGCTTTAGTATAAAACATGAAACCATTTCAAACTCAAAAGCTAAACAAAGAAGAAAGGAAGGACATTGACATTGCTTTGAAAACAAATATTAATACAGACAATAAGTTAAAAAAGTGACAGAGCCTCCTCTCACCTGCTGAGTGTCGGTGACAGTGTCAGCAACCTTGTCATGATCAGCATGTTGTCTCATATATAAGGATTTGTATGGATGCCAATGTGTCTCTGTGTGTATATTGATCAAGTTGTTATGGGGATAGAGTGAAGGTCATGATGTCATCGGTCATATAATGGATCCCTGTAATGAGCATTAGGTGACTTAAGATTAGTAAGACATTAATTAACGTAAATGTGAAGAGAATTTTTGTTTTAGTTTAACAGAAGGACAACATCGCATAATTTTAATTGGCATGCAGGATTTTATTTTTGGTTTTAATTTCCCCTTGAAGTTCATAGAATCTGACCTGTAATAAAGATACTGTTGATCAGTAAAGTCCAGGGGGCTGATGGGAAATCTAAACCAAACAATTCACAATTACAAAAGAAACATCTGGGTTGTCTTCTGTCTTATTGTTTTGTATCTGACTATTATATCTGCTTTACCATACAGGCTCATCTACTTAATCACTGGCTGAAATTGTGTCACTTATTTCCTTGTGATTTGAACACGAGTAAATTACATTATGATTTATTGATAATTCATTGATTTGCATTAAAAAATTAAGTGTGTAGGATTAAGGAGAATCTATGGGATATCTAAATTATGCTTTCATTAGCGTATATAATACCAAAAGATAAGAACTGTTGTGTTTTCTCTGCTTTAGATTGATGCTTTTAAATATTTTATATCTGTGTATGTTTCTACAGTACACCAGAAAAGACAAAACAAACACTGATTCTAGAGATGCCCTTTAAGTGTTTTGTGTTTTTAGCTGCCACCGTCATGTAGTGTGAATGAGCGGGTGTTCAGTTGTGATATGCCACTAAATCCTACACAGTGGACCTTTTAAGAGTTTTATTAAACAAAGTTAACGTTCAGTCATAGACATGCAGTGAAGCTGTTGTGCCACCTATTGGTCTTCTGTGTCAGACAGAGATGGTGTCGGTGCTGTTTCCAGACGCACCTCTCCTGAGTAACATGATGGTTTGTGTATGATATCCTAGTCTTTCACACTGTGTATGCACACATAATCCAGGCCTTGTACTGACAGCTAGTACTGCCCAGAAATCATATTACAGTTATTGCTCAAAGATTAATCGGCAGAAGTAATAGGAAATAAAAGTACAGAAACGCCAAACTCACAATGTGTCACAGATCATGATATGTCCAACAGAATGCACTGTTGAATAGATTTTCAACTGATGAAATTTCGGTCAGTGTGTATCAGTGTCACTGAAAAGAATCTAAGGGGTGTGTTGTATAAAGATTCCTTGTGTTATGGTTCTATCTTAAAAAAATACTATAAGTTTTAAATGTTTGTCTTTTACAGACTCATTAAATGAAATGAGATGATTTTCTCTGTTGCCTCTGACAGCACAGTTATCTCTTCCAATTTTTGTATTATAGCAAATGAACATACAAAATAGATAAATCCTATTTTTACTGCCACTTACCACATTGTCATTTTCATACATTTTATTATGACTCTAGACACGACGTTTCGGTTACTATGGTCTACAGTAGAATTAAAAAACAACAACAAAGGTTTGATTCATCAAACAGTGAATACATTTGTTCAAACCCTCTTATTATACAATCTGTTACATGCCATCTTTGTCATCCGGGGGCCACTGTCTGCAGTTTGACCCTGCACCTGCTGCCCAGAAGATACATCTTGAGATACTTCCTGAACTTTTTGTCTCTGACGCCATAGATTATTGGGCTGAGGAAGCGGGGCAGGATGTAGACGATCAAGTAGTTTGCATATCTGATTTCTAGGATTCGGCCGGGGAAGATTAGACGCAGGACAATCTCCACACTAGGGGAGATGTATGAGAGCATGCACATGGCCAGCTGGGCCCCGTGCAGCAGGATGGTGTTCCTGGCTCTTTGGGCTGACGTCTTCTCTGTGGAGAGCGCCCTGGCTGCAAACAGGATCCTCAAGTAGGTGAAAATCAGAGTCAGAAACACACAGGAGAAGTAGATGATATCAAAGACTTGTCTTTTATATGCCAGGATCGGGTCTTTGAACACATTCTGGCGCAAGCAGAACACACGCTCATGAAAGAAGCTCAGGGACTCTGTTGCCAGCGTCACAAAGAGATCTGTGATATCTGGAGCCACACATATGAACCAAATCAACCCGATGACAATGTAAGTCCTTCTCACTGTGCAGATTTGGGGGTGGCGTAAAGGCTGACAAATGGCAATGTAGCGCTCTATGGCCATGCTAGCTAAGTTCACTGGGGTGTTTCTGGTGGTGAAGACGGCCACCAGGATGAAGAAGCAGCAGAAAGAGACGTTAATCTTGTAGAAGATGTAGCTGAGGACAAAAAGTGTGATCGTGACAGTCAGCTGAATGGCATCATTGATCACCATGTGGATGAAGAGGATGTAACGAGGGTCTTCATAAAAAGCCTGGCGGTAGAAAAATGAGTGGAAAATGTAGCGTTACATTTTATTACAACAAAGGGAAGAGGAAAAAGGGAGCTGGGTCAAGTGATTGGTGGAGGAGAAAGGAGAAGAGAAAGGAAAAAGGACGGGTCACACACCATCACTTGCTTAAATGTTCAATTACAAATTAAATGCAGTCAGGAGGGTACAAAAGCACATATAAAGACAATTAACAACAATTCTAGGAATGCATAAATTAATGAAATAAAACTAACTAAAAGCTATTTTTATTATTTAAAGGGGACACTGATGTAGGCAGAATGGGCGAAAACTTGATCAGCTTCTCATGTTGATAAGAAATAAAAAGACAAAGTGAAGCAAGTGTAATCAACAAATGTATCATGAAACAAACAGCCAGGTGATTTCTTCAAAATAAATACTTTGAGTCCAAAGCCTGAAGATATTCAGTTAAAAAAAAAAAAAAGGTCTAAAAAGGTCTAAAAAGGTCACGTGGAAATAGGAAGTGAGAGGCCACTCTTTTTATACTGAAAGCATAAGGGCACAAGATGATCTTATGTCCTGCAATATGGCAGCAAATAAGGTTGTTAAGATACCAGAATTTTAAACTCTGAAACAATACTACTATAAAAAACAATACTTGATAGCTCTTTTGGTATTACAGCAAAAGTAAATTAGTTCAAAGCACACAAAATAGGATAATGTATTGTTTGTGCACAGTGTTGGTAAAGAAGACATCACTCAACACATGCCAAGACATTTGTAATAATGTTATTATATCTGTATATGCTTTTCATTTTTTATGGAATCTGTCATTTCCATTTTCACAATTTATTATACATTATTTAGTAGCTGCGTACCTGGTGTCTAAAAAAAGTTGCAACCAAGGTGCCATTGATGTAACTGAGGATGAGCCAGACCAGAACAACAATCAGGTTTTTTACAAACGCAGTGGTGAAGGTATCTCTGATGAGCACGAGCTGATCCAGTAACAGAGGGAGCCAAAGAGAAAGAAATAGAAATTACTGTTAAACACAATGAATCGTTCATCTTACATCACTGTTTCTATTGGCTGTGACCTCGTTTGAAATGTAGAAAAATCAATCAGGTATAATATTCGATATAAGTTATGTCCATTTAGAGGAATCATAATGTAATACTTGGGACCTTGAAAAGTATTTTGTCAAATTTTGATGAAAATTACACATCAACTCATATAGCTCATGTTCATGGACAGACATTTCTGTGATTGTGAGCTAAAAATGTTAGAGCCATTAAAGAAAACTGTTAACAGCAGGGTTTGATGATTATTATCATAATTTATCAAAAATATATGATTTTAAATGTGGTCAAAAATGATAGAATAAATGTTCCTTTAGTCTTTAAGTATTAACGGTCACATATGTGCATATGGTGAAATATGAGTATTGTTAAACAGAAAACGTATTGCAGCATACTTTTTGATAATTGCAATGAAAACATTTACTGCAATTGTGCGTTCGAAACTTGCAGGATAATGATAAATAATTTCATCACCAGACCTGAAAAGGAAATGTCATGTTGTCTCCGGGACCCACTGATGAGCTCATACTTCACTGAGACCTGAGAGAGAACAACAACAAGCCAGAAAATACCAATTGACAAGTATATAAAGAAATGCAACAAAACTGCAACCTATACACTTTAAATGTGTAATCTGACACCGAAGTTCACCACATGTGAATAAATTCAACTTCAAATTACATTTCATGACACGAAGCAATCTGCCATTATTCCCCTTTCACCTTAGGTCTGATTTATTTTCTTCCCCTCTACCTTATCAACCCATATATCGTCCTAAAACATATATAGATTTAGATTATTTGTTTTAACAGAGACTGGTTCTACAGGCTCTACATTTGTACATGATGGCATTATTTATCTCCAGCAGTCAAACTCAGCATGATAGAACACATGTAAAATTAATCACAAATGATCATTATGTTGTAATGTTACAGCAGCCCTGGTGCACCTTGGAATAAACACAGGCTGTCAACACGCAAGATGCACTCAAATCACTATCAGGCAAACTAGTAAATGTACAAATTACAAAAATGAGCATCTACTAATACAAAAAATATTGTCTAATATAAAAATGCAAGATTAAATTTAGATTATGATAATTTAGGCTTTGGTTTAAAATGGATTATTTAGATGAAATAACCACAAATAGGCAAACAAACTCACACTGCAATATTGCCTGACAGAGAGTTGAATGTTAAGGACAAGTCATGAGCTACCTCACCACCATCTCCATCCTATTCCACCTACCTGAGTCCAGGTCAGACACAAAGGACGCGTACAGCTTGACAGATGAGCCTTTATAAACACTTTCAAACAGGTCCTAATTGATTTTCATCTTCCTCCTCAGTGTTTATCAGAGAAGAGAAAAACAAAGATGATTATGATGACTGACATCATATTCGATGAGGTTTTTTTATTTTAATTTTAATTTTTATAGCATTTAACAACAAAATAAAACACATACATTGTGACACGTCATGAACAGAAAACAAAAAAAAATAAAACAAAAAACGGGGGAAACAGAACAGAGTTCAAAAGTAAAAGAAAAATAACAAAAAACGGCAGTGATGATGGAGGTGTGTGAATGTGAATGTGTGTGTGTGTGTGTGTGTGTGTGTGTGCGCACGTACATGTGGCGTGTGTAAATGTTGTCAATGTACCCCAAATATTCTTTATTCCACCTCTCCAAGTTGCCATTAGCCACAAGTGTAAGCCTCTCCATTTCAAATACTTGTTGTATTGTTTCATACCACAGATGTAATTCTGGTATTTTGATTTGTTTCCATATCCTGGTCAGCTGTTTCAGTGTGGTTAGGCGCAACATATTAAAGATCTTTCGCTACTTTAATTTTGAACAAAATATTCGATGAGGTTAAAGCATTGTTTTTAAATTTTATAACGAGCAAGAATGCCCTTTTGATGATTGATATATGATTTCTGTTTTTTAAAATCATCATCGTATCTCATGTGAAACACCAGAACCCTGATGCCTGTTACTTGGATTCAGTGGATCATTTAAAAAACTTCTGAAAAGAAGTCTGAATCACAGGGAATCTAATAATGGACAGGGGTTGGGTACTGTTCACATTTGAACCGATTCCGTACCTGGAATTTTATACTGGTACCCAACAGAACATTTTTCATATTTCCAGTAACAATGCACTAGGGCTGGGCGATATGGCTGAAACATGTATCATGATATAAGTGTTTCATATCAGTCGATATCGATAATTATTGATTATTTTTTTTAACCTATTTGAAATAAGAACATTTTGAAAAATAACCATTTAAGTGGTGACTACTGGTGAGATTTAAAAAAAAAAAAAATTCATTTTCACCATTTCAGAATCTAAGACATGAGAAATAGTGTAGAAGTTGCTGCTTGACAACATGTTAACATCTTGAGCATTAGAGAACATTTTTTTTTACCATTATTTTTTTTATTATTATATATTTGTTTATGGAAACAGAATCTGTTTCAGAAGTCAGTGGGCCACATGACATGGAAGATATTGAAAAAACTGCAGTTATTTTGTATTAATATATTTATGTTAAGTAATTTAATAACGGCCCCTAAATCAGTGTCCAGCGGTTCAGCGCGAGGCTCTGGAGGTGAGCTAACCGTCCTCCTGCTGCTCACACTGGGTGAACCTCAGTAAAGTCACGGCTGGACTTATGGATCTTATGTAATATTCTAATTTTCTGAGACACTGAATTTTGGGTCTTCATTATCTGTAAGCCATTGTGTAATGTGTAATGAATCTATACAATGTATGGTTTTCACTTTCTGCAATGAGAGACAAAAAATATCAAACTTTTTCATGATATTCACATTTTTTTAGATGAACATGTATTATCGCCACCTCAAAATAAAAAACAAAGAACAGCTGTTTCATAATTCACATGTAGCGTTAGACAGAATGTGATTGGAAACTGAGGAACTCAGTTCAGTTTAATAGTAGGCCTCATTTGTGACATGTGGACACTTTCTGGGTGGTTGCTTATGCTCCACTTACAAAGCAGGTACCTTCCTACATGTCTCCTGAAGGTGTGGTCTCGGAGTCCATACACAATTGGACTAACGAACCGTGGTAGGATCTGGACAATGACATAGCATGTAAAGCGTACAGCCAGGCTCTGATTTGGCAATACGTAGAGCAGACCTTGTTCAAACATGGGTCTCACATAAGTGAGCATACATAACAGCATCTGGAAACCATGGAGGAGAATAGTGTTTCTGGCTTTTGTAATGTTGACAGCCACTCCCTTGGCAGCGAACAGAATCCTGAAGTAAGTGTAGAAGAGTGTGAACCAGACCAGGGAAAAACAAACATAGTGTGAAGCGTCTCTTTTCCTCAGACTGTAAGTGCTTCGGAACACGTAATCTCTGGCACAAAACATTCTGGAATGAAAGAACTGCAGTGGCTCTGTGGCCAGAAGGATGAAGAGATCTGGGAGGATAGAGAGTGAACTTGCAGCCCAGATCAAACCAATCAGGATGTAGGTTTTCTTGACCGTACAGATCTGTCCATGACGTAGGGGGATACAGATGGCGATGTAACACTCGATTGCCATGCCAGCCAGATTGAATGGTGTGTTGAGGGTGGTGGCAATGGTAATGATCAGCAGGATGAGGCAGAAGGATACATTAATTTTGTACAGGGCGTAGCTGATGATGTGAAGGAGAGTTGACAGGAGCAGTTGCATCATGTCATTTATCACCAGGTGGACGAACAGAATGTAACGAGGGTTTGAATAAAAGATCTGAACAAGATAAAATTAGTGTTAGTAAGGTAGTATTAGAATTTTAGATGTAGATGATTTCTGATGACGACTTGTATTTTGATGCTTTAATTTTTACACTTTGTTGCAGCAAAAGAGCAGTAAAGGAAACATTCGACTACATATTCAGCTGTAACTGACTCACAACAAGTCAACAGACCTGACATATTAGAAAATATTTAGTTACTTCCAAATGATTGTAACTGATTTACCCCCAAATAAAGAACATAAATGAAAACTACCGTCTTTCAGATGTTTTCTGTAAATAAGAGTACACGTTAAATCTGTTAATGTCTAGCTCATATGATAAGTGAGAAAATCACAGATTTAAAGACATGTTTACACTGAATTTGACTGAAATATGCATAAAAAAACATAAAATCATTAAAAGCAGGGACCAAATCAGATCAATATTATAGTAGTACAGTGGTGAATACACACACTATATAGGTACTTTTTTTCTGCCTTTATACTTTTGCCTCGCTACATTTTGGAGACCTGTGTTATTCTTCTTACTCCACTATATTTATTTGACAACACTAGTTACTAGATTTAAGTCTTTAATACAGCATTTTATAATCTAATAAATGATGATTTATCAGTTTGGATGAATATACCCAGTAGTAACTCACTGTTAAAATTAACCCCAACTTTTTCTACCTGCAGCATCAGCTTACACATTGATGCATTATTAATTAGAAACCGGTAATATATTTGTAATACTACTTTAACTTTAAAGATCAGAATAATTTTTCTACCTTAATTATCTAATGATACCAATACATGTGATTTAGCCTCCGAGTCTCAGTTATTTTTCTATTTTTTGCCAATAATTTGCTTCAGGTTGAAAAAAATGCTTGTTTCTGTTACATCCTGCTCTTAGAATAAACATTTACAGGGCATGAAGCATAATTTACTCATGTCTAGTTTTAATCTCTTTTTATGGATTTATTTAAGCTGTGAACACAATGTACACAAATTTTTATAAAAAATCTTTAAAGTTTGTTTAACGCTGAGAGCTAAAGAGGAAGATGTGGAAAAGAGATTTAGACATGTTTAAAGTGCCCTCTTCTGCTGATCCTAATTCTCTTTTTGTGCTTGCACACATATACTGTTAAAAGAATATATCACACCTGGTGCTCTCTGAATGTGCGGACCATGGTACCATTGATGTAGTTGATGGAGATGCAGAGGGCTGTGATGATCACATTCTTGGTCACAGCTGTGATTAACGTGTCTCGCTGATTCCCAGTTACAGTTGAGGTTCCATTGACAGATGAAAAATTCATGTCTAAAATGGCTTAATGCTGTCTGAAATAAGCACAGGTAAATTTCTATATTATAGTGTGTCATTCAAAGTGTCAAGTGGTTGCAAAGAATTTATGAATATAAAATATTTTCTGACGATAACGAATATGCTGTGGAATTAATTGTTCTGTCTCAATCTAATATTTCTTTAAAACACAATTTACATTTTCTTTGTGTTTGTATGCGTTTGTGTTAGTATGTTTTATCTGTGTCCCAAACTCTTCATCTTATTCTGAGTCTTCATAAGCTATTTCAGAGCAGATGGTACAGTTAGAACCAGTGTTGGCTTTGTCTGAGGTAATAATTTAGCATAATCCCCTCAGAGGAACCACCTTTGTCCCAGAATACTACAGAAAATACTCACTACTCTCAGTTTATCTGTACCCAGAGTGACAGAAACAGCAATTCAGCTATATGTAAATTACAGAAACATAACAATGATTGATAAAACACATTACGTACAGGAATATAAGACAATGATAAACACAATAACAGTAATCTGCAGTTCATACATTATCAGTCCAATGCAATATAAACGCAGTAAGCATAACTGTACCTACCCAGCAGCACGTCACATAAGACCAGTCGGTTGTGGTTGTTGTGGAGTTTATATATGTTGACTGAAGACATTTGGGATTAGGTTGGCACATTTGGTGTGTGTGTGTGTTCATGCTGTTGTGTATGTTTTTTAAGCAATATTTTCAGAATTTTGATATACACTTATTTACTTTATTTTCAGTGTTTGTCACATTATTAGAATTTCTAACTTTGATATATTACCAGGACAAATAATGATATTTGACAACATCTTTCATACCACAGAAAGTAATTGAAACAGTATTTAGGGCATAACATTCTAGAATTTTATTAAACTGCAGATAAGAAGGTCTGTGTACTTTGTGAACAGAATCTAAGTTAATTGACCTCTGGTCAACAGCTCCTTCTTGTTTCATCATTCCATCAAATTGTAAAAACCTGCTCTAACATTTAAAACTGATTTGCTGTCAAAACATGCCTACAAATGAGGTGCCGTTTTGCTCAGTTGGTAGAGTGGGCGTCCCATGTGCAGAGGCTTTGTCCTTGCAGCAGCCCCGGGTTCGAATCCCGGCCTGGGGCCCTTTGCTGCGTGTCACTCCC
Source organism: Spondyliosoma cantharus (assembly GCA_900302685.1). NCBI lineage: Eukaryota > Metazoa > Chordata > Actinopteri > Spariformes > Sparidae > Spondyliosoma > Spondyliosoma cantharus. The sequence continues at coordinate 3,500 of OMLP01042486.1, read as the reverse complement.
CCTCTCTCTCTCACATCCTATTTCCTGCCTAGTCTTCAGCTGTACCATCAATAAAGCCTTACAAAAGCCAAAAAACTAGCTTTGCTAAACTTACTTTGCAATGCATTTCCTACAATAGCTTATTTCAAAATAAAAGTTGACTCCAGCTAAATGTTTTTAATGTGAAGTTGCAGCCGTAAAAAAATTTCCATGTGCATTTGCAGGACATTAACACAGCGCTCTTTTATTTTTGAAAGGCTACCTACACAACCCTGGTTGGCTAGTAATTCCGGGACCTGCTGTTTATTTTTTTGTCCGCCGGCTCCCGGGGAAAGCGCTGGGCCAACCCGCAGTGGGCCGTCGCACCCAGCTCTTCCCCGCTAATCTTATCAAGAAAAGAAAGTTAACCTAATCCTAGATTAGGTGAATAAAACCAAAAACCTGGTGGCTGTTGGTCTCCAGAACTAGACTTGAAACAGATTGACCAACACAAAAACTCCCAGCCCTAAAAACACGGGGGGGAAGGTCGCAAAGGAGACAAAAGGTAACCATCTCCTTCTCCTGGCGTCAGTTTGGACAATGGCTCCCGAGAGAGCGAGGCCTCCGCTCGATCCTCCCTTTATGCGTCCTCATGTAATTGCAGCACTGCCCAGGCGTGTCTTCCTGAAGGAGACAGACAAACAGAAAGGGGCCGCCAGAGAGCAAAGGGAGATTCAACAGAACAAGGATTCCTACAGGATTTTATTTTTTTGTCCGCCTGCGGCAAAGTTAAACCATTAAAAATACATCAAGGTTCCACAGGACTTTTCACTCAGACTGCGAAACAATTTAGTTAAAGTGATAGTTGGGGTCTTTTGATGTGAGGTTGAATGAGGTACTTATCCCAAGTCAGTGCAGTAGATGACAGTCAGCTCTGTCCCTGTGTGGAGAAGCAACACGTAGCACCGAAAGGGAAGCAAAACACTGCTGAACAGCATCAACAGCAAGATGTATTTTAGCTACCTAAAAGAAGGCCCAGCTAAAAATATGTATCTGTTTAAGTATGCGCTATATTTTAAACATTTCAGACAGCCATATCCATAGGAACTACATTCCTTCAACTGTACAATGTCAATGTACAATGTTCCTCAGATTCCTCAGCCGCAGATCAGCTGTTTGAGCTGGACTTTTAGCATCTGTCTGACGTCAAAAAATAGCGTATACCTTAAACTGGATACCGATTTTAACTGACTGTAGGAAACAGGAAACCGTGGTCACCTGTGTTAAATACCAACATTTTGTTTGTGGCTTCATAGAGTCGTCGTCCTCATCTGCACCTGATGGACAACCGTTATACTTACTTATTTTTACAAAATATGAATGCAATGTGTTCTTAAAACGTCATGTTATTTCATCCGTGCCAGTTCACAAAAATGAAATTAAATATTTTTTTTGTTGAGAAAGCTCTCTTAGGGCCCGTGTCCACGTAACATTGTTTTCTGAGTGCCAGCGTCTTTTGTTCAATTGTTCACCAAGCGTCTTATGTCTGTGCACTCCACCTTTTTTTATGCTTACGGTCTGAGTGCTTTGAGTTGAAAATCTCTCAACTTTTTGGAAAGGTGCTAGTGACGTCACTGTTGCTCTTTTCTTTTTCCTGGCCTAGGCGATAATATTTACCATATTTTTCTCTGCTGTGGATAGGGCTGGTCGATATGGCTGAAAAATGGATCATGATATAAGTGTCTCATATCAGTCGATATCGATAATTATTGTTTTGTTTTTTTAACCTATTTGAAATGAGAACATTTTGAAAAATAACCCTTTAAATGGTGAAAGAAATTCATTTTGAGGATTTCAGAATCAGAATCTAAGACATGAGACAAAATAGTGTAGAAGTTGACAATATGTTAACATCTTGAGCATTAGAGAACTTTTTTTAACATTATTTTTATTATATATTTTTTATGGAAACAAAATCTGTTTGAGAAGTCAGTGGGCCACATGACATGGAAGATATTGATAAAACTGCAATTATTTTGTATTAATATATTTATGCTAAGTAATTTAAAGACGTTCCCTAAATCAGTGTCCAGTGGTTCAGCGCGAGACTCTGGGAGGTGAGCTAACCGTCCTCCTGCTGCTCAGACTGGGCGAACCTCAGTAAAGTCGCAGCTGGGACCCAAGTGAATATCCGCCGAATATCCTACCTAAAACCGGTTCGATGAGTCGCCTATTTCAGCCTTTGAATAGGATGACGAGGTCATCAGTCACTCAACTTAAACGGTGACTTGTAGAAATTATACAAATAGCGGTAATGACAATAATAATCCATTTCAAGATAAGTTAGGGAGTAGTGCTTTCACTCAACTTAAATTCACCATTCGCCCATGATATTAAACAAACAAAAACCTTGTCTTTCTTTTTTTTGCGGCAGTGCTGAAAATCCAGCAGAATGCACATAGGGGAGACACTGTCTGAAATACTGCCGAACTGGTGACGTGTCCTTTCCTCTTATATCCAAAATTTCCTCTCAAGCTGTCACACTCATTTTCTCCTTTTACTCCACACCGTTGGTTTTGTTAAAGCAGTTATGAGGCATGATGCCGAAACATGAAAGTGCTACTGTGCATGTCTCTCAACAGGTCATTACTAGGTTACCAAAGAGCGAGTGAGTTTGTTCATGCCACCAACCTTGCTTAGCTGGGCTGGGAGAGGTCGAGAGGCTAAAGCCCTTCCTCTGCCTACATCCCCCAGAATGCCTTGCAGTTCTGGATCGGAGTTTTCTTCCTGTTTTTTTCTAACAGAGTTCAGTGAAATTATCGAACATTCTATCGAACGTATTTTCTATTGATATTGATCATGTGTCTATCGCGATAGATATCATTATTGTTTTATCGCCCAGCCCTAGCTTAATTACTCATTGTTCATGTTAGAGAAGTCAGTTTGAAATGTTATCTTCATCTATAAGCATATAAATCTGTATTGTTGCAGGAACTTTCTGAATGTCTTGTCTCGTAGCCCATAAATTACTGGACTGATGAGCCGAGGCAGGACATGAATAAGTATTGAGACAGTAAAGCGAATGGCCAATGTCCCTCTTGGGAACAAGTATGTAAGACCTTCTATTGTAAGATCATGAATGTAGCTGAGCATACATAATATCAGCTGGAAGCCATGGAGGAGGACAGTGTTCCTTGCTTTCCTTACATCTGCAGCAGCTGCCTTTGCAGCAAAAATGATCCTGAAGTATGTATAGAAAAGAGTTATCCAAACAATGACCATTAACACTATGTTGGAAATATTGCTCTTCTCTGCGAGACTGGGGTGTCTGAAAACAGTTCTTGGAAGACAAAAAACTCTAGAATGTAGGAATTCCATGGATTCTGTTGCCAGTGTGACAAATAAATCTGTTAGGACTGACAGTGTTCCTATAACCCACGTCAGGCCGATCACAACATACGCTTTCTTTACTGTACAGATCTGGGTGTGATGTAGAGGGAAGCATATGGCGATGAAACACTCTACTGCCATAACAGCTAGTG
>OMLP01042483.1:0-24279 GCA_900302685.1 Spondyliosoma cantharus | reverse complement strand
CAAGGGGCAAAACAGAGGACAAAGTACAAATAAAAAAAAAACAAAGTTCAAACAAAGGAGCAAAAAAAAGCAAAAATCCGAAAACACAAAACACAAACTTGAGACATGAGAGGGGGCAGGGCAGGGCAGGGCAGGGCAGGGCAGGGCAGGGCAAGGCAAGGCAAGGCAAGGCAAGGCAAGGCAGTGGCAGGAAAGTTTGACGAGGGTTACGTGGACACAAGGCGAGGAAACAACGACAGGGGTGACAACGACAATGACCAGACGAGGAGTGCAGGGGAGAGACAGACTAAGTACACAGACACTAATGACAAGACGAGGTACAGGTGAGGAGAGAGGAGGGAGGAGACCAGGTGAGGTAACGAGGGGGGAAAAGGCACAGAGGAGAACACTGGCAGACAGAGGGAGACAAACATAGAGACACTGACAAGACACAAGAGGGCATGGAGATCAAAACTTAATATACAGAACATAAAACATAAAACAGGCATGACAGATCCATTGTACATGTACAAATATTAAATAGTGCAGCTTTAATGCAGATTCTTTTAAAAGTCTGATATAGCTTTGATAGGTCTGACAGATGAGATGGATGTAATGTAGGCTTACAGGCTTAGGCTTAATCCTTTCTGACAATATACTCAATTAAAAACAGTACAAAGACAATATATGTAATGTTTTACCTCATCAACTTCACTGATTTTGTAAATATGTATATATATGTATACAGAGAGAGAGAAAAAGAGAAAGAGAGAGAGAGAGAGAGCCAACAAAAGACTGAACAGGTTCACTGGTGACAGATGATGAAAATTATGAATTCTGCTTTTATTCACGTGTCCCACCTTTTTGAAATCTGGGGTTGTACAACCTCAGGCTGTATGGTCTAATTTCAACATTATGTACTGTACATCTTGGAGTTCAGAGCATGTGACTGGATGCCCTGCTGTGCATTTGTCATTTATGCATAATGTACGGACATACTGTGGAATTCAGTCTGCTCAGGGACTAAAGTGCCTTTCCAGCCGTTAAGTTCAACCAGCCGCTGCGCATGTCAAAGGTGTTAAGCCATCACCTGCTCACATCTTTCAGATATCAGTCGACCAGTGAAGGTAAACGCACGGTCCCTCGAGTCCGTGTGTGAGCGCTCGGCTGAGCTACATCCATGTGTTTCAATTACAGTTGGACTGAAGGGCGGTGAAGGACATGGTTACCGAAGGGAAGATGAATTCATTGTTGAACTGCACAGGGAATGCCCACACACACATTCATAGGCTAGGCTCTTGTTGTGAGTGACACTTTGAGTTAATCAACCACGCAGGCCAATTTAACAGGCTGTATGGAGGCTTGCTATTGATCAAAAACGAACACCAGTGAAACTCAAATAGGTCAGATAAATATTGGCAAACCAATCAGTCAACGTTTTATCTAAATGAGTGTGTGTGTGTCAGTGGTTATGTCTGTGTCCTTTGCTGATAGTGCAGAAAACCCTGACCCTTCTTGTTTTCAAAGTCAAATGGCTCATCGCCATTCAGCGCACCATAAACTGCTCACTTAGCCATGCAGCTAATGAGTCCATGTGGATAATGTTTTACAAATGACAAATTTCATTTCCATTCCTCACAGTGGGTTTTATTTCTTGTTTTATTGTCTGAATGAGGACCGGCTTGCCCTCCAACGGACAGATCAGGCGAGGTAATTACTTCCATTAGCCCCTTTTCACCTGCTCCGATAGTCGGGATTCATTAAGCTTATCAGTTTATTAATCCACATGTAGTTAAGCACTGGGGACCTCCCGGGTCCCGCTTAACAAAAGGAATATCACCTGTCTTGTTATCAGCCAGCGACATTCGTTGAGCATGACCCTTTATTCTGGCGTACTTCAAAGAACAGTCAGACAGGGTCGCCACCATCAAACAGCCAAATTAGCCTTGAGTGAGAGAAAACTTTCTTTTGTGCAACCAAAGTTAATTAAGATACTTCCTAAGTTTGGTTTCGATTAAGAAAGAAAAATGCACAGGCATACAGTTATACTTCACATTATGTCCTACAGTCGCTGTAAGGACCAAGCAGGCCAGAGGAAAGATGACTGAGTTGACTCTTTACTCTCTATTGAAATGTGTTGCTTGGTGGATGAGATGTGAGCCATGAGAAACTCAAATATCCTCAAGAAAATGATTGACAAACCAACAAAACACAAAACAACACTGGCATCATTGGTCGGTTTGCTGGTCTTTCAGTCCATCTGCCGGTCTAGCGAACTAGCAGTGACGAAGGACGACTGTTGCGGCGCCTCCCGTCACCTGTGTCTCGGTCAAAAGGCAGACTACAGCCAAAGGCCAACGAGCTTGTACGTTCTGAAATGACTCTCCACACCACCAGGTGGAGGTAGTCTGTATCTGTCATTCTAAAAGGGAAATCAGAACATCGGATGAACAAACCACTGTTGTGATAAAGTATAGTTTTTTGACACCACTCTAATAAAACCATTCCATGTCTGATAAAAAGTTTCAAAAGGATACTGGTGAAATCATGGATACCACAGCAACAGACTCAAGGGGCTTTCCCTTTCTTTATCCATGTCTCTTCTTGTGCACCTGATTCGTTTAACTGAACAGGCAACGGTCTTGCCGATGATTTGAGATGGTTAGCGAGGGCCACACCGGATCAACTAGGGTCACATATGCTCAACAACAGCCGGGACACTGTCACAGTAGCAAAATGGTGAAGCAGGCGGGTCGTATCACAGAAGGTGAGCTTTAATGAGCTGATTGTCTGAAATCCAAAAGTACTAACAATAAGAAGAGAATAAGGTGACAAAAACTGGCAACAAAGGGTCACATGAAACAAATCAGGAACACGGGAGACACAGGAGGACCGGGGAACAGGTACACAGGACCACAGGAGATGGGTGAACTAAAACAGGACTGAACCGAGAACTGGAACAGACGAACCAACAAAGAGTGAGGGAACAACTCAGGCTTCAATACAAACTAAACTAACAAGGGGATGAGGTTGCCAGTGGAGAGACACTGGGAACAGAACAGTGGTAAGGAGACGGATGTGAGACAGGTGTGGGGAGGAACACAGGCGGAAACACTGGGAACACAGGAGAGAAGGAAGTAAAAGGTAACAACAAGAAACAAGGGGACATAGCTACAAAATAAAAACAGGAGATCAACAAACGAGAAAACACAAAACATGACGGGTGAATGTATGATGTGTCTGATCAGTCAGTCGGCTGATCTGCTGCTTGGGTGTAGAGGCAGATACAGATACTTAAACGTGTGGTTACTTGATGGCCTTCCAATCGAACAATCGCCTCCATTTATTTCATACGTGGCCTTTGCTTTGTGATGTATCTCCACAGCGATTCAACCCTCATTACCCACTTACACAGATCATCGTGAGGCACATAAAGAATACCATATTTACTGTAACATCAGACATTTAATCCAAAGCACCTTATGGCAGCATTACAGCATTGATGTCTCTGGTGTAAAGCGAGGCCCCGCAGCTTCAGCATCTCACTCTGTGCAATCAGCCACGCAACACTACCAACATACCTGTAGCCAAAGCAGCTGCCAGGTCTAACACCTGCAGTCTTTACACATCTCACGGTTGTCGGCCGTCAGTAATCCGGTTGACTTTTTTTTTTTATGCGGATGTTTTTCAGCTTCAGAGCTTTTACTGGATTTGTCACATGGGTTTCTGTGAAAGGCAGGAGGTGTTTTAGGCATCCCCTCTGCTCTGTGCCTCCAGAGCAGGCTGAGTGACTCTCACATACACAGCTTAAAATCTCCATGTAATTTTACGTCCTCCATTCATGGATTTATTTTAATTAGTTTGCTGCTATGTGGTCTCAACAATTCTAATGTCTAAAGTGCATTTACAAGGCACTGTTGAGCTTAGAATACATGTACTAAACCAAATTGTTTTAACTGACTGAGTCAGGTTTGGTGTTTGCTGTTTGTGAGCCCATTGTCTATCAGGCCCCTTAATGATGTCCTTAATGCAACTGATTCAAAAGTGTTTTGTAAAACAAAGGGACAATTAATATCCAATTATCGTGTAATTGATCATTGTGGTCACAGTTGCTGCTTTTGAGGAAAACCGTTGCTGTCGCTCAACAGAGGAAACTATTTTTCCTCTGTAATTAAAGGAGACAAAGTTAATAAGAATGAGTGCTAAAAGGTCCATTTGGTTTAGTTTGAAGTTATATTGTTTTTTCAAGTATAACAACTAGCAAAAGGACCACTGAGTCTTTGTTTAACTTTCTTAATGTTGTTGTCACGTTTAATAATCTCCACAAGCATCAGAAACTTGGAGAAAATTCAAGTAGCCAGTTTCAAAAACCTGAAACCACTGAAGTCAGCATGCTAATTTCCCTCCTGGCCTGTCCACCTTGTATTTCAAGGCAAGTCCAATAAGTCAACAAGATAAACCCACTAAATGTCAAGAAAGGAAATATTTTTACAGATACAGAAAGCTACCTTTAGAGTTCATGTTTCCATCTTTTCTAACAAAGTAAAATTAGCTTCACTGCCTTAACTCATCATTAAACTCACTCCTTTTAAATATAGTGAAATGAAACTCGCCAAAAATGTATTGGTTTGTCTTTCCACAGTTCCAACAATCACTTATGGTTTGGTCGAAATGAATCCTCAATTCACCAAGATGTGAAAATATTCTCGCCTTACACTCTAAGCAGCTGAAGATCACCTCTGTATTGTGTCCCATCGTCAAGCTGGAATCTGTCGGTCTTGGAGGCCGTGTACGGTATTGCAGTCCAGGCAGACTGCAGTCGGCTAATAGGGCGACTAGCTGCTCAACTAACTGAGCTAACTAGCTAATGGCAACTATCCAAAGCTAGAAAGATTATTTGATCAGTGATTATGGCTGTTGATACGCTATGCACCAAAAATGTTCAAAATATGGCATACATTTAAACAGTGCCGGCCCAAGCCTTTTGGGGGCCCTAAGCAGAATTTGATTTGGGGCCCCCCTCCCACCACCGCAGAGTCACCTGTGCTTGACAATTATTGACACAAATGTCACACTATCATTTTACATTATAAATTGTATTAATACAGTGACAGATTATGAACTACTGTCTCCCTGGGTACAGATGCATAAGGACGTAGGATGGAGGGTGGTGGGAAGCTGAGGGTCATCTACTGCAGATGGTACACTGACTAGGAATGAGCTCATACAACAATCAAAAGACCCGAACAATCCTTTTTAACCAAACTATGACATTTTCCAACCCTAACCAAGTGTTTTTTGTTAAACTCAAGCAGGCCAGAAGCACAGCATTGTGATGAGAGACCTCAGCAAACGGAAAGTAGCAACCTAAAGAAAAGTGAAGTTTTGCAGAAATGTACTACGATAACAATTATTCTGCCGATTGGGTTGCAAAATATTTCCTGCCAGCACTATTTTGTTTTAATCTCAGTATCTCAGGTTTAAGGCTCTGTCGTTGCTTTCTTTTGCACATCTTACTCATCTTTTTGGAAAAAGGTGACCACCACTGCGGCCAAAACTCATCGTGGTATTCATTCCAGAGATGCCAAGCAAATGTGACCGATAACAATGTAGTAGACACGCAGTGCTCTTAGGGTCAAATTGGACATGCAGATGTAGAGAACAGTGCATTCCCGTGTGTTGTGTTCCTGCTTAGCGAGGCTGTGAGAGTTTCTGGATGATAATCAGCTGAACCGCAGTGTCAGCCGGCTTAATGAGATCCCTCAGACAGGTGATTCATGGCTTCATCTGGAGTTTTAGATTTAGTTTATTCACGTATAGATGTCCAGTGACTTCTTTAAAAGTGATATATAGCCAGTGCAGATGTGGAAGGTGAGGTCTTCATCTCGTGCTTTATTAAAAACATAGTGAAAAGGAAATGAATATGAATTAAATAGAAAAAAAGATTCTTGCAAAGGCCAGTGATCGCCCTATTTCCTTTACCTCCGTGTGACTGCAGGGCCTCTAACTGCGCAAAGTGCCATGAAATGATCCGCTGTGCTATCAGATGAGGCGGGCCGCTTCTGGGCCCGAGGTGCTGCAGGCCTCTTTGTTTCATTAGCATCATTTGATTACCAGCGTCTGAGTGCAGAGTATCGCTGGCAACGCGCTCGCAGCTGAAAGCGTCTGAGTGTGAGTGGGATGATATTGGTATGAATCTAAGTCAGAAATATCTCGGCACGCAACACTTCCTGCCAGTGTCGGCGGGGGGCGGGGCTCCAATCTCCAAATGTCAGCTTTTAAGGCGTGAAGAGAAACGCAACTGTGTGTTTTCACTTCATCCAGAGATTGGTTGAGAGGGACTGCTTGAGTGGAGAGGTCATCATCTTTGCAAGAGGGGAACACAACATTTCAGGTGAAGTGAAAACATGGCAATCAACCAAATTGGAGTTAGAGTGATGTGACTCATCGGTGGCATACAGTAATGCTAGTAATAGTAGACAACATTCAAACGCGAGCCTGCGTGAATGTGCTCTCACCACAAAAATACACGTTTGCAGCACACAGTTGCAGCACCTCGGAGTCTCAGGCTATACTCTGTCTGAAAACACAAAATCACTGAGCCCAGTTGGGATGTGACTCGCTGTCAAAGTTTGCGCATCTTTGGGCTCTGGATCATAAATGAGGTCGCAAATGCAAGATCACATGGAACTGGTCTGGTGAGAGCAGCAACAGCAGCCCTCGATTCATCAGTTGATCGATGTTCCAGTTCCCACCTGTGGTTAAGACTACATGTATAAAGTCGTATTCAGTCGTTCAGCTTATATTAAGGTTTAAAGTTATGCATAAGTTAGGGTCTGGTCCTGGGGCTTCATCTCAGCTAAGTCAAGTCATTGATCTTGACCTCTCTGATATTTTTGGGGTTTTGGGGAACTTTAATGCAAATATCAGACAAATAAAATGGCTTGATGTGCAATTAATCGTACTGACAGGGACAGACACAGGTGTTTCAGATTAACGGCTAGTATTAACCAGCAGACAGCTGGTGGAGCTGGCGAGCTCTGGAGGAGACAGCTGTGAGAATAAACACCCAGAGTCGACGAGAGCTCAGAGACTGTTTTTTTTTTTTCAAAATTAGAAAGTGGATTCATCCTCACTCTCGCTTCGTATCCTGTCTGAGTACTGTAACGATCAATCTCTCTTATTCAACCGCTGAATGAAGGGGATTTATACTTTGCTTCATGAACGTTGAGAGACTAGATGGGAAAAAGAAAAGACACTGGAGGATAACAGAAAGATCTGGTGTTTCTGGTGAGTGCTGACTTTAGTCAGAGGCAAAACTGAACACAAACACACTGACACACAGTCACAAACACTCCTGGTGCCTGCTGTTGCTCCCCATTACAAAAAGGAGTCTGTCCCTGAAGCCATTTCGGCTTTTCATGCTGGGCATAGTTACTGCAAAAGGAAAGAAATTCTGGGAATCCCCTAATGGCCACGAGCCTGATGTGCTTACGGACAGAATGAGATTGCAGATACCAGCAGTCAAAACTACCTTCCTTCGCGGGGTGTCTGGGTTCACTCTCTGAGATGCCATGAGGATCCCGGACATCACAACAGGAACCAGTGCTCCTTTGTAATGAAAGGAGTCATGGTTTGGGCATTTGATGCAGAAGCCTTTTGAGAGAAGCAGACTAGGAGTACACTCCAGAAAGTATGTTTGATCTGTAACTCAAATTGGACACCATCGTTTGCTTTTCCTGAAGCAGGGCTGCCCTTGGTCTCGACGCCCAGTTAGCCTGACTCGGACTCGGATAAACTACAGGGAAAAAACATGGAAGGATGGATGCTTTCTGTAAGGGGTAGAGTGAAGCTCATACAAACCAAAACTGTAATGTTAATCCCAGACACATAACCTGTACCTAACCAAGACAGGAGTGAGAAACAGTGAGTCCCTCCCTCTGAAGATTATCCTTATCTCTCACACATTCATCCGTCTGCTCGACCTTCACATTGCCAGATGTAGTTGCTAGGAGATTTTTGATGTAACTGCAGAGCCTCTATAAACTGAGTAAATATTACCTTTTCCTTATGAGGCCATGTGAAAGAGAAGGTTGAGGACACAACAGGGACGTTTAGTGAATTAATGACAGCAGGCAGCAGACAGAACTTATTTGACAGTTGATTCTGACCATTGACCTTACTTTCATCTTTATCAGTAAGAGGGTTCTCAATAAAATCATTTAGTATTGGATCCGATAATTTCTGCTCTGCTCATCCTCGGGGTCAAACAGGTCTAATTTGCACAGGGAAATCAAAAGCCTGTCAGCCATTTCATGAAGATGCTCCTGTGGGTCAAGACCTTTTCAGACGTGTTTATGTCTGCTGGAGACTCAATGAAAAGTGACTCTGTACATTATGAAATGTAAACGGTAAGGTCACCATTTTGACACTTTATCGTGCTGAGACATGTACGGTGTTTGACAAAGAGCCAGTGGCCCATTTGACCTCTGACCTACCTGAAAAGTCAACAGGAGAGTCAATTGGCAGTCAAGTTTAAAAGAAAGAAAAAACCTCGGGTTGAGAGAATTCATTTCAAAGTTGGCTGAATGATTATGACACAAAGACACTGCGGCGTGCTAAACATGGACAGCAAAGGTTTGTCATTTAAACAGAAAATTGTAATATAAGATTCTTTTTTACGCATTTAAAAAGAAATCGAGCCTCAAAAATGAGAAATTAGAATACTAGAAAGACTCCTCAATATTTCAGTCAAAAGGAAGAAATATTTTGATGTCAGCCCCCATCGTCTGGCAATCAGCACAAAACCAAGAAACTCTTTGTGGTGGAATGATTAACTTGGCTGTTGTTATTGTTGCCGATTTTTTTCTTTTTCTTTCACCAACTACTTTATACGAGGATCAGGTGCTCCACAGAGTAAAAGCTGTTCCTTTTCACTGCATTCTTCACACTCCACCTTGATCCTCCACACACGCATTGTCAGACGATTTGAAAAGCGTCTTCGTGACCACCTGGACGAGGCTCTGTTGGCGAAGATGCTTTTCATTTTTTGGACAACATTTGTTATCACTCGGCATCATCCAGGCAGTCGTTTATCTGATAGCACAGATCAAGTTCCCCAACTGATGCCCTGTAGAAACACTGACACCTGAGCATTACAGAATACTTCAACATTCTGAGAAAATGTTTCTATTAGCTTTCTTGCTAAGATGTTGATCAGCTGATTTATAATTTGTAGGCTATGAAGCTAGAACCGACACACACCAAGCCTCCTTCTACCTCAGGCACGCTTGCACGGGGAGCATGTCCATCCTTTCCGGCAGAATTCTCAAGCAGACATAGTTGACGTATTTAAAGCGGCAGCAGGCTCGCGCTACATCCATCAAGCTGCCGGGAAAGTAAAAGCGGCCACCACGCACGCAGCTCGTAGGCAGCCGTGTTTTAACAGAGTGAAGCTGCACCAGGCCGACGAGTGACTCCAGAGTGGAGGAATCACACTCCCATAGCGCAGGTGGAGAGAGACACGCAGAACCGCGAAGAACAGGAAGGAAAACTGTTAAAACGGTGACCTTTGGGGGATGTTGATGCAGAGGAGCAGTGAGTTGGACAGGAGGTGTGGGATCTGAGACAGATCAGATGTGGATTGGGCAACTGAAGAAGATAAAATTAAAGTTTAAAGGACAGTAGACTCAGAGATCTGAATGAGACTCGTGCCATACTTTATAGTCATTTAAAAGAGATTGATGAGGACTGCAGCTGCGACACTGAGGCCTCTATGGCTACAGAGCTGGGCCAATCGGTAGACTGATAATTAGCTTGTAGCAAATGTCTTGCTGTCAACCAAATCGTTATACGAAGTGCAGTTTCAAAATAAAAAAGATGTTTTTGAGGTAGTTCAGAAACAGGACATCACTCTAACGTAGACTTCACCAATCCACAGACATGTGACTCAAGTCATTTAGTCCAAGTCCCAAGTCATTTTTTCTTGAGCAAGTCAAATCACAGGTTAGTGGCCAATTTATCTAACATGTTCAAAATGTGTGAATTCAATTTGTAATATTATTAGAGCGTGCACAGGCCCTTAGCTATGCTGCTATAGGCTTAGACTGACGGATGTTTTCCAATGGTGCACTAAGCTCCTCTCTCTTTCTCTCTATCTGCACACATTCATGTCTCATTATCATACTAGCTTGACTTCTTCCACAGAGTCTTGCAGGTTCCCGTGGATCGAGGTTGGTCCCACTGCTGTGGTCCTGCTTGACTATGATCATCACTATCATCATCGTTATTATCATTCTCATTATTGCTGTTGATATTGTTGTCTGTACATCTCCATCTTATTGTAAATATGCCAGAATTAGCAAAGAGGCTGGCTTTGATCTGTCGTCCCTGGACAGGTGTAAAGTTGCCAACCTAAAAATCAAGAGACATACAGAGGCAACAAAAAAAGCAGAGCAACGTAAAAACAACACAACAACAGGCAGACATGAACATGTCACGTCTTTGCAAAAACAGATATAAGCAGAAACAGTTATGACAAAATATGAACTTATCATCAGTAATGTGGATATTATGACTGAGTTGGTGGAGGCAGGTATTAGAACAAGTAGACTGGTCTGATACAGAAGTACAGAAAATGACATCACTTTACAGTAACGTAGCCTTTAAAATCAGGAAAAGACACTTAAGACATGTGAATAATATAACGATATCTCAAATCCATATATAGTTATTTTATTTTAAAAACATGGACCTGGATCCGAAACAGAAACAGAAATCCAGCATAAAAAATGTACAGTGTAATTAAATTATGAATACATTTGTGGCTGCTCCCAAAAGTTTGCTGCATGACCTCACAGTACATGTTCAAGCAGCTCCAGCTCCAGTGACTTCACCTTTTTAAGTTTCTTATAAAACACCCAAAATAGGCGTTATAAATTTTATATAAAGCTGAGCATGTTTATTGTGTGCGAGTGGCATTAAAACCCAAGGTGCAGTGTACGAAACAATGTGGAAGTACCGCGGCAGCTCCTGCATTCACTCCGCATCCCCAAAGTGTCAGGAGTTGCTTGGCAACAGACACAGAGGTGAATTGCAGTGCTAAAATGGTGGCATCTGAAAAAGCAGAGAAACCAACCTGTCCGTGCACAACGATGACTCGGCTCTGATTCGACAAAAACAAACAAAACAAAGTGGCTGCTGAACGCTGAGGTGGTTTCACCGAAGATGCTGGCAACCATGGGGTTTTGTAGGAAGTGAAATTGAATGAAGCGGGCGATTTAGTTGTTCCTTGTTTGTTTTCTTAAATCAGACTCAAACATGCACTTTGGCTGGAGTTCAGGCAACCCAACACTACCTGCCACTGGATCCCAAGTGGTGGGAATGAAAGTCCTTAACACAAATCATCGGGCCCTATTTGAACAATCTACAGTGCATAGTCTGCGTACGTGCTAATACTCTTATCCTTAACCAAGGAGAGGATCGCTGCTGTGCGTCCCTCTGTGTGCAATGGTGATGAGTGGATCAGGTGAGAAAAATTATCATTCTGTTATTATCAGTGATTAACAGCTGACTGGATGCACGTGAGTCAAATAAAATAATTTAAGAATAAAGGTGCAGCAGCTCCAACTCTCTGATTATTCAAATCTCTGGACATGTCGGGAGGATCGGTCAGGATTTCATGTTAATTCATGTTCTGAGTTGTTCTACAAATCACAAGCTCACACAGTCCAAATTCATACAGCGTAATAGTTTGGAATGAAGCTCCGTCAGCTCTTTTTTTTTTTTTTTTTTTTTTAACTAAAAGTTTAATACGGTTTCATCTGGAGAGTTTTTCTCTGTCCTGTCAAATTTATAATTACAGCTTTTAGTTTAACTTAAATGTGTCACAATATTTACTGCAGTGACACTGGAGTTCCGGGTCGCTGCTTGTGCGGTCGACCGGTTAGCTCTTAGAGTAGCTGACTTGTGCGTATCCTTGAGTTCATTTATTCTATTTTACTTACTTGTTTTTTGCCTGAGAACGTAACCTGCTGTGTACTTGTTTGTATCTGTGTACAACTACTCCACGTGCCTTAAATTGCCCCCCGGGGACAAATAAAGTATTTTGAATTGAATTGAATTGAATTACTGTGTGCGTGGAAATGTTTAAAATGACTGACAGCAGCCTCTCTAATCATTAAATCAGAGTGTACGTACGTTGTAAACCCGCTTGTGTAGGTGCATCTCACTGTGTGAATATTGCAGCCTTTAAATAACAGGACACAGACTGCACATTTGTCTTTAGACCAGCCTTTTGTTGGTCTAAAGCGCAGTCGTTTCTATGTATGGCAATGCCCCATCAACCCACCTGACCTGACCAATACGCCCAGGGGCGCACAGGTGGGCGCACAGGTGGGCGCAAGTGCGCCGTTAATGTTTTCAACTGGAGTTTAAAATCATTAGACTTGTGACTTGAGGTAATGTGATGTGATAAAAGTTCAAACATCTTCATTGTAAAGCATTGGTGGAGAGACTCTGTACAGCAGAGGCTGCTGCTTTGTTAGCATGAGCCATCAGTCTGTCCAAACCGCAGAAGTAATCCATCACATTTTGTAGATCTGATGAAATGATTAATTCTCCAGCTTCTGAATCAGTGATAAAACCCACAGAAGCGCTGAAACATAGTTCAAACAGTGCACTGAGTCCAATCCTTTTGACTTCTAGAGATCAAACATCGCATATTTCCATAGATAACTGTTTTTTTCTTTTATTCACTTACTCTAACAGAATTAGAATAGTCTTATCACAAAAGAATAAATGCAAGGTTTCTGGGTTCTTTTCTGCTCAAACTGACAATCACCCAGGTTGAAAAGATGTTTGAAAAATACGCTGTAGTCAAAGTGAATCTACTGTACGCCTTTAATGAAAAAAAAAGTCTTTATCTTGCCTCCATGGAGACCGTGACCTATTGAATTTGCGTTGTTAACCTTTAGTTGAAGGTGCCGAGATTTTCTCTCACAGGCACAAAGATTCGTCCCTGAAGCTTTCAGCAGAACTTCAGCCATAGAAAATGATGTCGTTTCATCTGGCACTGGAAGTCCTTCCAGTTATCCTACAAACACACTCACAGTGGAAAATGGACATTTTGAAGCCAAACAGCAGTTGGCAGGTTCAGTAGAGGAGCTGCAGAGATCAAGATAAGACACAGGACAAATGCCCGTCCTTGTGCAACGCTAGAAATGACGAATGAGACAATCAAACATTTGACCTGAGCTGATAAATCAAATTAGGACAAGCTCATTGCTCATATATTTGTCATTCAAAAGGAAGGAATGTCATTCATCACCTCATCTGACAATCCGAATGTTCATAATCATATATTTCATCGAAATGTATTTTCAGGTCAGCATCATTTAATGTTGGAGGACAAGATAACTATAAATAACACAGTCCACACCGTAACCATACAAATGTTTTGCTTCGATGTCACCGGTGTCTCTCAGATCAGCTGAAGCCCATACGGCTGAGCACTAACCCGTTCTCCCACCTGCTAACCTGATGGGAGTCATTACCGTGGATCAACATATGGGTAAGATATGCTTCAGGAGGAAGCCATCTGGCACAATGTTTGCTTGGCATGCCGTCACATTTACTGTACACAAGACGGTGTTTTTTATTCAATCTGGGGAAACATTTTCACTCTGGCACTCCACCTTGTACCTGTACCTGCTTTGCAGACGATTTTCCCAAAGAATATGATTTGTGAATGCATTTTTTGATCTTTCATGCAGTCGATAATTTCAGTTTCGATGCAGTCTTAATTACACATAACTACTAAATTTGTGGGATATGCATTATTATTACCCCTTTAAATCAGGGAGGATGAATCTGATTGGATGAACACCACAGTGGCGCTCATCCAAAAAAGCGGAACCACGGATGGGCTCCCTGCTTCTGAATTTTTCAAACCGGACCAACATGGAGGGCTCAGAAACTTTATCTTCAATCACAAAAGTTGTTGACCGAAATATGTTTCAGAATGTTTTTTTCAGAAGTTTCCAGAGGCCCAAAACAGACCCCATTAACTTTTTGTGCCCATCTGGATAAAGCGATGGATCCGGGATTTTGGACATTTTCATTCATTTCTAAGGGGAATAATCTTGATGATATCAATCAGGTGTATTTAGGTGGCTGAGTGAGAACAATCTGATGCAGATTCAAATAAAAATCCAGATCTAACAGATTGACATATGATTTATTTGATATTGGACTACATGCGCCATACTACATTCAATTCTGGTAATTCTAGTAATTCAAGTATTTTGAAAGTTTATGTTGAAAATAAGATCTTTTATCTTTTTTTTTACCTTCCCGGCCACTGTATGCAAGTATCCAGAGCTAAATACTGAACAATCCGGTTCCAATTTATAACAGAGATGATACTCTGCCCCACCCTCATATTTAAAAAAAAAAACTAAAAGTGACTTTATGTTTTGGAGGCTCAGCTGTTTTCTTATGCAGACTGTAATGCACATTCACAAGCCTTTGAAGGTTTTAATGTATAATTAATTGTATAATAACACCATGAAACAATAACAAAGAAACAGCTGTCTTCTGGGTGTGTCTCATATGTGTGCATGTGAGACAAAAACACATAGTCGTTGATATATCTGCTGTAATTTATAATATTAATGAACAGTTTCTACTTCAATAGCAATAATATTTCAAAAACAGATGGTGCGCCAGGAGAAAGAGACAAACAGCAGAGCGAGGATGCTCGCATGCCCATCCTCTAGGACACACACACACACACACACACACACACACACCACTCCCCTTCACCGTGAAGTGTTACTTCAGGGTCGCCTTTTCCCTCCAGCGAACATCTTAATCTCGACTCTGGGTTCCTGGCCAAGTTTTGGTAGATTACCAGGGTCTGAGGTGATGCTCGTATTCCAAGCATGGGTTCGTATCACAGACTAACACTTCATACTTGTGTGTTCTGCTTTTTGACTCGTACATACACATCTGCACACAGAGCCCCCAGCATGCTAAATTCATTTCTCTGGTTGAAGAATGGTGAGCAGAGGTTAGGTTAAGCTTCATGCTGCGCTCCTTCTGTTCAGCTGGACCCAATTCTTCAAAGTCTTTCGATTATGGTTGACCATGCCTGACAAGTGTAGATCTGGAACAAAAAGAAGGAAGTTATACTGGTGAGAAGGGTTTAGATCACAGGGTGAAGTACTTATCTGTAAAGGTTCAAGTTATTATTTGGACAAATGTTGGCATGAATCAAAAACATCACTTTTAAGGGTTTTTGTCAATGAATTGAACAAAGTTTTTGTCAACTGAAGAAAACCGTGTCTGATCAGGAGGAGAGTCATGATGAGCGTCAGCTGAGCAGTTGGCCTTTATGACTGCTGAGTAAACACCTTGTTTATTGAGTAGAGCCCACACACCTGGTGGGTATGAGCAAAATAAAACCTGGCAGATGGTTTTTGATGGCTGGCTTTGTCCTGTCTCCCCCAATGCAACTGAGCAACTTCCTGCTGCTGCCGAGATTAAAAGGACTCTGTTCAAATGATTTAAGTATATGTTCAAATGTGTTCGTGATCACAGATGTTCAGTGAAGACATTGTTGAAGGATGATTGTGTCTACGAGATGGAAATGACACTCAACAATCATCTACGGTATCTTAAAATTGGACCTTGCACTGAAATACATTGGTTTGTTCATGTATTTATTCTCAACCTCCAATAAAGTCATCCAGCTCAGTTTTAAACAGTTTATGGTGTCTAATATGGAATGCCTCATATTGGCAAGTAGTAGTAGTAGGGAATCAACAGTGAAACAGTTTCCATTGTCTGCTATGGTTCTACAGATATATTGCCAAGAATATGGTTCTCCATGAGAGCAGCATGTTGGCTCCAGTGTTCTTCCAGTTCAGTTTGGTGCATTGTGGAACCTGAGAGGCAGCAATTTAGCCATTCTGACCAATCAAATTACACAAATCTAAAAGGCAGGGACCTGAGGACGTGCAGTCTGAACAAAAGCTGGATTGCCAATCCAGCAACCTCAGGGACCAGACCTCAAGTTGGCCTAAAAGCCCAATTTGTTCATGGTGATCTGATTATTGGCAAATCTGTTGGGAATTATGCCCCACTGATGCAAAATACCAACGGAAATAGTAAGGGCTGTGCGTAGCCAACTGGACTGCTTTAAGAAACTGAAACAAGTCCATTTGCTATGGCACATTTGATATGGCACTTAGATTTATTGTACATTAGCCATAAACTAGCAAGCATCGGCACGCACCCAGGGTGTGTGTGTCTGTGTGTTTGAATGTCACTCCGGTTTCTCTCTTCTTAGTCAGTGGTCAACATTACAGAACATAAACACCTGACAGTGGAGGTCACCCCCATAGATCACTGCTGTAGTCAAGCTGATAAACAGAAGTGAAGATGACTCCACCTTTTAATCTCAAAAGTTAGAAAGTAATCTCCGAGCTCTTCTCCAGCCAGTTAACGGCTCCAGATAAGAGCAGAATCCGTGCCGTTGTACAATGATCATGAAGTGGGGGTAGAGCCTGTCAACAGGGGCCCATAGTTTATAAGAGACACCAGATTAGTCCCTCCAGGGTCTCAAGCAGTAATAATCTATTTATGACGCTAAAGGCTACACTGTGCGCCGAGCTGTACTTTATTGCCCTTTAAATTGATCTTGATTTGCTGAGTTGCTGTCAGCTAATCAAGATCTACGGTTGAGGTTATTTTGTACTAATGCTGCATTTCAGTCACGGCAGATTTACTATTAACACAAGCTGCCAACTGGGAAGTTAGAAGTAATTACAGCTCAGACACAAACAACATTTTGTAAACGCTGACATCTGTAATTTAATGTCACAGAGAGGCTGAAGTGTGTCAACATAGCTGACAAACACGGGAGTGAAATCTCAGTAGTTGAATGATATTCATCCCTGATATTTAGTCCTTTTATTATGAAGTTAGATAAATAATCACTGAAGTGAGAGGGGTTGGCTTCAGAAGTCAAGCAAAGGAACTCAATACATTTCCAGTTGTAGTGATGAAATAACCAAATGCCAGTTGTTTTGGTTACATAAACATGAATGTGGCAAACGGTTGAATTCAAATTTACCCACCTAAAATCCCCCAAAATTGATAAATAAAAACATACAGCTTGTTTATTTGGTGAGAAAAGTACAGGAGATGACCCTACCCAGTGTTACCACTAGCGGGGCTGGAAAACGTCCTAATAACTTTGCGGTTTCATGCTTCCAAATGTTGAAACAATCCAGAATAGCAGTCTCAGGCTCGAAAAACCGAAGTTATCTCGATATATATTTAAAATATGTGGTTCTGTTGAGACATAAACAGCTTGAAAATGTCAAAAAACATCCAGTAGTTTCATGATTACAAATTTTGAAACACCATGAATAGCGTGGTCTCTGGCTTGCCTCGAGCCTCAGTGTAAGGCCAACATGCAAATTTGATTGTGTCCGTGGAAACAAAAAACATTTTACTCTTGCGACTTTGCTGGATGACCAGTAAAGAAAAAAACATTTTGTGCAACAAACTTTGCCAGCTGTGAGTGTTTGAGTGTGCCACTGACAAGCTTCAGACTCAGTTGCACTGGAGGAGGATAGGGGAGGGAGGAGGGTGAGGATGGCCGGGCTTACCTCTTCCTTATCATGCCTGGCCTCTTTTTTTTCTCCACAGAGGTAGGCAATTTGTCTTTGGTGAAAACCTGCTCTCAGATGCCTCTTTTTGCTTCTCCGTCAGCCAAGTAGATGTCTCTATTTTAGGACCATGAAAGTGTGGTCGTGGACGAAGCAGTGTGTGTGTGTGTGCATGTGTGTGTTAGAGAGAGAGAGCGAGAAAGAGGGGGACAGAAGGAGAGCTGCGGGGTCGATCTCCACAGGGATACAGTCAGCTGTGTTCTTAATTCAGGCCGTTTGCTGGGCCTTTGCCCCCCATTTGCCCTTCAAACGGCATCCAGTCCCCTCATAGATCACCATGGCAACATGGCACACTCTCAGGACAAAGCAGCAGAGGGTATGAAAAGGATTATGTAAGAGAAATTTAGATGAAAGCGGGTCTGGTATTAAAATTCACTACTGACAAACATAATTGCGGGTCTCCGATCACGTTCAACGGGGAATGATAAATGATTAAACAGCAGCACCGGAGACGCTCCAGCAGAATAGAACACACGGATAAACCAACGTGGAGATGCTGAGAGTGTGCTGCTCATCATCACCTACTATGTTGTTGTTGATGAGTCAAACCAGTGGAGTGGAAACTGTTTAAGGAAACTAATTGCCTTGAACCATTTCAAATTGGCAGTTGACAAGTTTTTCCCTTGATCTTATCGTTGTGAAGTAAATGTTGACGGCTGTGGAAAAAGACACCATTGGCATTTAGACTGGCTCCCTATAAACTTCACTTTACCTGTTGTCTGCCACCAATAGTGATCCAGTCAGGCTGACAGCCTTTCACGTCTCCATTCAAGACTATATTAATGAGTAAACTCAGGTTTTGTCCTGTCTGTTGGTCGTCGCTACTCTGAGGAAAACACAAGCACTCCAGTTGCCTTTGTGACAGTGGCGCCAACAATAGTTGAAAACTCATTGTCCGTTTCGACTTTAAATTCATAAAATCTAACATTTTAAGCTACAAAGAGAGTTGTTGCTCTTTGTTAAGCGTCTTTGAGTATTCAGAAAAGCAGAAAAAGTTCAATGTATTATTATCATTATTATGAAAACTATGAAGTATTTTCTCCTCATATGTAATATCTTTTCGAAAATGTGTTAATGGATTTATCTGAACTGCGTAACACATGCAAATTATGACACTGTAGTTGTGACAACTTGAAACCCACAGTGCATTTAAGGAAACTGATTGCCCTAAATATTTTAAGTTTCATTAATACAATATAAACACTCATGTCTGACAAAGCTTAAACTATTTATGTAGCTGAATGCTGAACAACTGACTGCATCAAATTTTAACGTTGAAATGTTTCTCAAAAGAAAGTTTAATCCACTCCACTTTTCTTTATCACATAAATGACGTTCTCATCCATCAAAGTACAGGTTTATGCTCCATTTGTCATTACTGATTAATCATTACATAAAAACAAATACACAACAAATATAAAAAGTGATTCACACAACAATAAGTTATTCTGAAACACATAGAATTAACTATTGTATTGCAAAGCTACGTGCTGGGTCAGCTTCAAGAACCATCTATCAAATTTTCCACAGATGTGCACACTTTTTGTGATACGTGGCTTCACATAAATGATCATGGAAAATTAAAATGCTAAAAGTTACTTTAAAGGTGATGATTGTAGTGATGCCAATGATACTGGACGAGATCCTGGAGCAGATGACTGCAATCTGAAATCTTAAATGTCACAGTAAGCTTAACTACCCCTTTATGATTATTATTACTATGTCCTCTCCAGATTGTTTCCCCGTCCTGCATGCAGCCCCATCAGCTGATTCAGCTAACGTTTAAACTTCTAATTACCTGATTTAGAGGATTTTGTTAAATTGCATTTATTCTGCCTTTGTGCCCTAGAGGTATGCACAATGCCCATGTTGTTATACAATGTAGATGCAGTAGATATGCACAAGCAAATGGACTGCATCTCTGCAGAGGTTTGGCCTGGTATTTATGCAAGTAAGCTGGGTACAAACAGAGAAATCAGCTCCAGGTTCCCTGCTTTTACTTTGACATCTGCCTGAGATGCACGACAGAGGGTGACACCGCACATCACCATCACTTATGCTCAGTGACTTGTCCTCGGCTCTGTTCTGTCTCCTCTTGTGTCTAGCAAAAAGCCTTTGTGCCTTTCGCTGTAGCTTGAACATTTTACTGGCTATTTATCAAAAAGTCATGGCAGGAAAATAAAAAGAAATGTGAAAGAAAAGTGATATTTGCTGCCATCATTGAAGACTAAAACCAGTTTATGCAGAACTAAGGGTGCATATATTTCATTTGCACTATGTCATGTAAATATGTATATACGTTGATTCTATTTTCTTTCCTTTTTAATTAAATTGTCTATTGTCTATCTGTAACATTCTGACGCTGCTGTGACAAACAAATTTCCCCGTCTGTGGGACATTAAAGGATTTCTGATTCTGACTCTGATTCTGATGAGTGGAGAAGTTGAGAGTGTAGTTTGATGACTTAGATGACTCTTCAAAACAGTGTCTTCTCTTTCCGTCCCTGAAGAAGAAATTCATGGGGAATGAAGCACTCTCTCCTTTAAAATGTGATGAAGTAGAAACAGAGACAGACAGTCTTTTTTATCTACAGAGCAAAATCAAGTTACTGTAGATGAAAAAATGAAAATAATCTTCTATGCAGATGACACTGTGCTCGTGGGATTGTTACTATCATTGCAATCACGTGTCAAGCCAACATATTATGTTTTTTGCATATAAACTCCAGATGCTTCGGTGATCACGGCATTAAGTGTTATCCTCAAGAGAGGACACACACTAACAGTTGTATGTGTGTTGTTAAGTGCATCAGTGTAACACACATGCTGGAGGATGTGGTGTCAGATAGTTGTCTGTATGTGTGTAATGTGTGAATAGGACCATCTTTCACTCTCACTCCCTGCTGACGTTTCCTCCTGGACTCACTCTGTATCAAGGTCATCCAATGACACTATTGCATCTCTTTCTCATTCCAAGCCTTTTGTGTTTTGCCTTATGTTATGGGTTGTTATTATATTGTACTTTAGTTCTTCTCACAGACACATTTGTTTATGAATTGATAGTCTGTCTGTTGTCTGATGCTGGGCAAGCAGTGTGTTGAGAGCTTTTCTTCCCTTAAAACAGCTCCACACTGCACTTGGAAATCCAGTTGAGGAGAAAAATGAGACTGAACCACGTTATAAATGTGCAGGCTGTAAAATCAAAACAACGAGTTAGGCGGCCAAGAAAACAGGGTTGCAAACAAGATGCATTTTCATTTAATCCATCAGTTAATCTGTTGAGAACTTTTAAAATCAGCTGATTAATATCTAAGTCTATGAAACCTGAAACTCATATGTATAAAAACTGCCATTACAGACATTCCAATTTTCTTCGAAAATCTGAATAGAAAGAGATCAGAGGGGATGATGGGATGGAACCATACTGAAGCAAAATGCTGATTTTAGGCCTGTGTTGTACCATCGGGGTTTGGTTAGGTTTAGGCACTAAAACTACTTGGTTAGGTTTAGACATTAAAAAAACTTGGTTATGTTAAGGCAAGAAAACAACTTGGTTAGGTGTAGGAAACTATTGTGGTTTGGGTTTTAACATCTAACTTTGGGTTTAAACTCACCTACTAACTTCAGTTACATTCTGTACATAACATGGCTTAATATGTTGGTCTGTTAAAAGAGCTCTATGTTGACTTTTGGATGCACACTGGACACAAACCACAACCTCGGATGAAGGTCCTGCGCTTGTTAAGCCCAACCGTCCATTACCAACCAACCCCCCATGTGAACTTTGTCGCTCTATGTACTGCTATAAAGAATGTGGATTATAATAAGCTGCTGCAAATGTAAAATGTAAATCTATAGGTCATCATTTGATATTGGTGACAGACTCCGGATCAAATAAGATTGTATCACCCAAAGATATATGTTTGTTGCTACTGTCTTCTCCTCACAATTTCTCTGTGAATAATTATAAAATGATCTTGTGTTATTTATTGTTTTGAGTAGGTGTTTCTTTTTCTAATTGCTGTATTTCTCTAGTGGAGAACTCATCTCACTATATATGGAAAAGTGAAAAGCAGCATCCCCAATCACGACCCACGCTCATAACATATAGCATTAGCGTCCTCATCGTCTGAGTCATCAAAAACAGCAATTACACCATCCATCTTTTCTCAGTCACGTGCTATTATTTGGCACAATACCACACACAGTATGGAGTCATTGTTCGGTGGCTGCATTCCCTCCCACCCGTTTACCCCTCTGTTTCATCTCCTCTTGTCTCTGTTCATTCTCGATTTCACCCATCCAATCTTACTCGTCACGCTCCTTTCAGTCTTTCACCCGGCGCCTCTATCTGTGTCCCCTCCCATCCTTCTCCATCACCATCATCAATGATTTTGTTTCCTCTCTGCTCCTCCTGTCTCCCTTCAGATGTTGTAGCTTTGACCTTGGAGGAAATCAGCAGTCATCACAGCCAGAGACCTATCAAAATGTAAATGATGACTGGTAGAGGCAGGAAAGTGGAAGTGGATGCATCGTGGACCCAATGAAGCCGTGTCTTCTGGGGCCAACCAAATTGATCCAGTGAGGGGGTTGAGAGGGGTTTTCCCAGAAGGCAAATAGTCGACTTCTCTGACGATTTCACTGCTAGCTCTTCTCCTGGCAGTGGCTGGCTTTGACCTCTTTGGTGAAGCAACATCCATCTGCTGAGGGGGATTTACAACTTCTGTGAATTGACCACAGAAACAAGTTGTGAACAAAACACAGACATATTTCAGCTTCGTTGGTGGGGAACTTCTTTGCAGATTTGGAGCAACATTGGCATTCATTTGGAGTTCTGTTTGTGAACACCTGATGAATGTAATTCACTCTCTGGTCTGTTGTTTGGTTCTAGGCAGGTTGAGTAGATAACAGCTTCCCACTGCTGCTGGAAATGAGGTTGATGAGAATGCTGATACTGAACCAAAGTAAACGTGTTGTGCTGTCACCATAAACCAGCAATTCACTGCTCTGTCCTGCTGTGTGTTTAGCTCTGTTGGTTCTTAGCTCAGTTAGCCAAACACACCGCAGGACTGTGCTGGCCACGGTCTGCAAGCAGCTAACTAGCTCCCCTCCTGCTGACTTCAACATGGATTTGTGTAGCTTTATTGGGGGAGAAAAGGTTGCCACCTCCCCCCCTATTAATAGAGTTTTCTGCATCTTTTTACATCTCATAAGGTCTCGTACTGAGTTGTCAGTGTAAGCAGCACTGACACAGTGCTGTGGAAGGGGAAATGAATATGGTAACAGCATTAGAAGAAGTGCGGGATTGTAGTCAGTGCTTTGTTGCTTGTTGAAGCTAGGGTCTACGATCCTGGAGAGCTAGCAAGAGAGCTAGCAAGATTTGAAAGTGGCACCTCCTCTAAGTTCCACCTCCCCACCCCCAGTGCTCCATCCAAAGCCAGTGAAAAGTGACCTGTGCAGGCGCAGAGGAGGGAGGGACAGAGGGGGGCGTAGGCAGAATGAGACATGAAGGCATCCGATTTTCTTTCCATTCGGGCCGGACAGCACGGATTGGTCAGCTTTTTCTCAGTCCTGCAGCTGCCACAGAGGTCTGATTATTTTCGTTCCTTTTTCTGAATGCATAATGTTTTGACTACTCTCAGGATAGAAGGTCCATTTCACCAAGTATAACAAAATGTGTTTCTGAACAACATTACAGACCCTAGCTTTAATCGAAACTACAATCTTCCCTTAAACCAGGTTTCATCCCTCAATATCAATTTGAAAAAAACAAAAAAAACATTTTAGAACTGGCAATGTCATCCAGTCAATTATAGCCTCAGATCAGAAAATGCTTTTTAGCGTTGTTGTGGAGAGCATGGACCAACAACGTATTCTGAAGTTTGATTGTGAGGCTTTAACAATAAGCTTAAAGACACTGAAATGCTTTACAGGGCTAAGCAGAGCTGTGACAATTTTCTATCAGTGTGGCACTAAGTGACATCTTGAAAGCGAATACCACAATTACTAATTAGTAGTTTAGGAAATGGAAAGGTAGGCTACGTATAAACACTACAATATATATTTTTTTTAAATAATAAAGCTGAATCGAACAAAAAACAATTATAATATCATGCCCAGAGGCGGGCCGTACTATTAGGCAAACCAGGCATTTGCCTGGAGCCCCGGGCCCCATACGAGGCCCTTTGGGGCCCCCAAAATGCCCTCTTTATATTTTGTCCCCATATTCATTGTTTTTATAAAAATCTATTCACAATAGTAGCATCAGGATGTCTAATTTAATCAATTACTCATGTTTTGACGGTCTTTCTGCCAACCGTGCACCCCCCTTCAGTCTGCACTACATGGATTATTCCATGTTACGCATCACGCTCATCACGCTGCACGTTGCGGAAATGATTATGCCGTAAAATTCAAAACAGTAAATAGCGGTAAGCAGAGGTTAATTCTGACGCTCGACAAGCGGCGACGAGGACAGTTGCAGCGGTCATGTTGACGAGCAAAACCGACTGCAGCGGGAGGCTAGCGCCGCAACAGCTAGCCCGGTTCACCGACAGCTAGCC
>OMLP01042437.1:0-11137 GCA_900302685.1 Spondyliosoma cantharus | reverse complement strand
GGAAGATGACGATGACGAAAATGAATAACAACAATAACAATCCACAACAAGAAAAACTAATGAAATGTAAGAAGTTATTACATATGTTGTTCTTCATTGTCGTCGTCGTCATCTTCCTCTTCTCTCCGTTTTAAAGCCAGGGTTGTTTAGCACGCTAGCTATCTACACATAGGTACTGAGCTGTGTCAGTCAAAAACTAATTAGCCAATGGGGACGCTCTGCTGAAAAAGCCCGCCCACCCGAGAGGTTTGTGCCAAAACTGCAAACAAAAAGTCAGGGAGCACAAACGAGACAGAGCTGCAAAGCTGAGAGTCAGCGCAAAAGTCCGAGCGCAGAAAGAGAAGCAGAGGGAACCGTAAACAAAATAATGCATTATTAGAAGTGTTAAAGAGCAATACTTTACACTATTTAACAAATTATTTGATTGCAAGTTCTAAGTTTTATTTTTGAAATTAGTTTTATGTTCTCTCAAATTCCTATTGTTGTTTGACATTCAAGAAGTTTTGTTTGTTTCTTTTGGCACAAATCTAATTCCATATGAGGGACGCTGACCTGACTTCAGAAGCTCCCAGCTCCTCCACACCGAGCCCTCACACAGGATGGGCAGGCCGAGGTCACCACTCAAAAGAGGCTGCCATAACAGACAGACGAGGACGTTACAAGAAATTCATGCGGTGAATGTCTAGAGCAGAATAACAGCGTGTGTGTGCGTATGTTACCTCTTGTGCTGTGGGTAAGACTGCTTCTACGTGTTTAGCCAGGACCCTCCCGGCCTGAGCGAACACGTATTTGCAGAGAGCGTCCCCCGTTTCTGCAACTTAAACGCGTGCACACAAACACTTTTTAACTTCCGCTTTAATCTTTTTTAGTTTATTTTTCTGCAGGGAGTGACGCACCGCCTTACCTTCAGCCAGCTTCTTGCAGAAACCAGCAAAGTGGGACTTCTGGAAGTTCCTGTAGAGGTGCGGCAGCATGCCCATTAGATCTGACACCTGGGATAAAATGGACAGATTTTTCAGAGAGAAATTTGATTCCCCTAAACGATTAACATACTCTCTCATTTGTGTTGCAGTCCCACCTGGAAGTATTCCTCCATGGCTTTTCTGACGGCCGCGATGTCATGAGGAGGAGCGACCAGGTTGTCTCTGGCATCAAACACCGTCTTCACCGCCAAATGGGAGATCCAGAATGCTGAAGACAGACAGACGTCTGCGTAAAGAGTCCGATCCAGTCAGTAACGCTTTAAAATAATCACAAGCACATCGCCGCGGTTACCTCCTCCCTCGTCGCCCATCATGTGACCCCAGCCTCCGCAGCCGACCTGCGAGCCATCGGGATTGAGTAATTTGCAGTTAGAGCCGGTCCCTGATATCAACACTACACCGCCTACAGAGAAAACAGAGCCGCCAGTCAGGTGTATATGATACCAACGATGAGTGCGTTAAACTTGTTAAACCATAAAGTTTGGAAGGACACGCTATAGATGATAGGATTTATACAGCCACACCTCAAGGGGGTAAAGTATCAAGCCTCGCCCTATTTTATGGTAGGGCCGTGTCTGTGGCTGAGAATCTTCCAACTGTTTTTCTAGATAGGACAATTAAATTCAGACAGTAAAACTCATTTGCTAAACAACACCTGATGCATATTTATATCTCCTGAAAATGGATATAGTTTAAAACATCTATGGCATTTTATCACATCTTTATAGTACAAATGGTTGGAAAAGAGAATGCCTTCAAGGTACTGAGATGAAACGAAATTGTCACAAAGTTTTGTCCTGAGGTTTTACTGCAGCACAACGAAACAATAGGAAAAGAAAAAAAAAGAAATAAGAACAGTTACCACGATCGCTGGCCGTCGCGATTGCGCCGACGGCATCAGTGGTAATGAAGTAGTGCTGGCTGAGAGCGGGGAACCGTTCTTTCATCTGAACAATCAGTTTGTCGATGGCGTCCTTCTGCTCCCCTCCACTCAGAGACATGCCCTGCACACACACACACACACACACACACACACACACACACATTTAAATTTTCCACTTATTTGTTCATCAAATACACATCAGGAAGTAAAAAGAATCGTGTAGGCATTTGACAAACTTAGAAAGTTTAACTGACCAATGAGCACAACGGCGCGTTCGGATCCAGCCCTGCCTCCGTCTTGGCTCTCTGGACCATGTCGTTGATGACTTCGATGCATTTGTCCACCCCGACCAACTGCACACACAAACAGAAGTGTTTTTTGCCTTCAGCTTTCATAGATATTTATTTTGATTATGAGAGGAAATAAAATCAATCAAAGACTTAAAAACAACTCCCAATATTCATCCACTCTTTCCTCCCTGTAATCCTTACTTTGTTTCCTACATCTCTCCACCTGTTTAACCCCCCCCCACCTGCTCACCCAGTGGTTGGAGCACGGTCCCTCTGTCTCTGCCAGGATCTTTCCATCGGCTGCCACCAACACAGCCTTGGAGTGGGTGCCCCCACTAGACAAACAGCAACAGAAACACACGCACAGAGTCAATGCCATCGAGGCGACATTAAGAGAACAAAATACATTTGTTGTGAATAAACTCACAGGTGCAACTAAGGACACAGACACTCTTTATTTTGAAAAGCAAATATAGTCACATTTCCATACATAGTATTATTTCTCTCTCTCTCTCTCACACACATTATTTATCACTGATGTAAACTGTGCAGGAGAGGAAGTGGTCACGAGACCCTTAAGAAGTTCCCTTGTCCTCCAGTCAGGCGACTAGAATCAGAATGAAACTAAGCTCGTACGCTAAATTTCCAGATGGCAACCGGGGAGAGTTGGCTAGCAGCCTGCAACACACACTACCCTTAACTGATATTAATTCATGAAAAGTCAAAGAAGAAAGGCTTTGCGGTAAATTTAACTCATTCTTACCCCTCGACTCCGCCGAACACCGACGCCATGTCTCACTTCTTGTTTTGGTCCAGTCCAAAGCGCGCAGCTATCGCGAGAGCAGCAGCATCGGCTCCAACCTGCAATGCTTATTAATAACCAGTAGGTGGCAGCTGTGCTCAGGGGGAAAAAATCACTCTGGACCTTCAGTTCACATCATGTCAGAATGATGATTTCTGTTTTTTTTTCCTTTAATAAGAAAAACATAAAGTAAGGCAGAGGACGTGTTTTAGTTTGGTGGAGGAACACTCTGGCGAATTGTGTGTCTTTGACTCAAAGACTAAAAATCCATAGTCAGAGATTTAGCACCATCTGGTTATGGGCTGAAAACAGGGACAACTCTGAGCTGCAGTGTGAGCCAGCAGGAGGCATCTGCAACACATTAATTTTGAGGCCAGCTTCTCTTTGCCAACACAGGCTGCTTAAAACATATCTACCATTCTTTGGCTCCCGTAGTGTCTGTGGATAAAGTGTATTTAAGTGCTAATAACAGCAGCGTTCATATAAACTTGGTCTAACTTTACGACATTTATAAATTAGTTTCAGTTCGGAGAGTGTCCTGCTATGTTGTCCTCACGTTTCATGACCAAAGTAAACACCCCATGTTGTGAATATTACGCCTATAGGTTGTAGTTGCATTAGAAAGAACGTATGCCAGAGCTGTAACCAACAGAGAAGTTACACAAGAGTGAGGAGGTGGGAGGAGAGGAAGAAGAAGAAGAAGAAGAAGAAGAAGCGGCTCGGTGCGCTCACCACGCGCTGCTCACTCCGCCTGTGAAGAGAGAGAGCTGCGTCAAACACCGCAGACTTACTACAATACCGGATATTAGCTAATACAAGATTTCAAAATAAAAAACATTAATAGGCAAAAGCCTCACTTTTTTTCCCCACGTAACTCACACAACGATGTGAACTCATTGATACATATTTTCAAAACTCTTAAGTCGGGCCGCTATTGAACTCTCCTGTGAATATGAAGATTTAATGAATAATGCAGATATTTATAATATAATCATTTACATAATACAACGCAGTCATGCTTGGTTTGATACCTAATTCAAAAAACAGATCACATTTCTGTCAAATTTCATTTTTTGTTAATTGTGAATATGTTTGGTCACATGTCATTCACTCTTATCTATCAAAACGTATAAGTTCAAATGGTTGGGACCAATTTCAGGCCTTGTCTAGTCTAATTTAAAAAGCTTTGACTAACAACGTTGTAGTTACATGGCGCACATTCTTATACGTGTTTTGCTTTTTCAAGTTATTACTAAATAAGGAGGCCCACTAGTGACTAAGTAATGCACTATGGCAGGGAGAAACAGGGAGGTTAATAACTGCACATCACTTAGTTTTTGATCTGGGGCCAATAAGAAAGTGTCCCGAAGTAAAAACGCATTATTATATAAATTAAATAAATTATTTCCTAGCCGACTGAAATAACTAAATACCTGTGAAGCACTGCCGAGCTGAGCCACCCATGCACCTGATCCAGATGTTCGTTAATCGAACTTTTATTGTGAAAGCTGTAACCGGAAGCTTCGTGTTCTGTATTAAGTGTGGTTTATCAGTGGTCCAGCCCTACAGGAGGAGTGAGAGCGGCGACAGATAGACGACCCAGCGACAACTTCAGGACTTTATTTGACTTTGTCGGGACCACCCAGCGACTCTCCGGACCTCTTTACCTCCACCATGACACCCTAAAGCGTGCGGGAGCGGGACGATAGATGAGTTTGAGCGGCCGGGGGGCGGAAGTGAGAGAAGGGGGAAGTTGTTAGGGGACATAGGGAAAATAAAAAAAAAAAAACCCTTAAAAAAAAACTGATTTTTTTTTGTATTCATTTTTTTTTCCTGCGTCAACTTGAAGTCAAATTTCGTCTTTCGAGGTGAAGGGTGTCCCTGGAGCGTTTGGGGGCATGGACACCCACGTCAAGGAGGGACAACTTTATGTGCAGCATCAGAAGTTCGGAAAGGTAAGTCCAAGAAATGTAGCACTCGTTTTTTTTTTTTTCCTTTTTGCGAGGGCGGTTGTGGCGTTGACAGAAAATCTGTGAAGTCTGTGCAGATTTGTAACAGGAACATGATAAACCGACTAGATGTAAACCTCCATAGGTCTGTTATAAACAGTCTGTAAGTCAGAAACAGCCCGTGAGAGTCCTTATAGAAATGAAACAGTTGCGCTAGTGGCGGTAAAAATCATTCTCCCTCCATGAACACTAACTTGTAGCAGTAAGTAGCATGTTTACGGGTCAGTTTAGGTCAAGATAAAAGCACTACACATCCTCATGGTAGTGTTGTTTGTTGGTATTTTACGTGACATGATATTCAAGAAGATGGAAGTGTCCCATGAAGTCTTTAACATGTTTTTTTTTTTTTTTGTGACACACACTTTGTGCTAAACCAGAGAGGAGCATGTAAGGTCGTGACAAACAAACAGAGCATATATCGGTGCAGTTGACAGACCAGTCATTGTGCCCAGTGTCTTCTGCAGATGCAGAGAGAGGAAGTGAACAGTTGTTTTTTTTTTTTTTTTTTTTCACTGATCTGACCCTGTTTTTCGTGTGCTGGTTTGTGTGAGTGAAAAAAAAAAATTATGACAGGAAAGTGGATCGAATTAAACTGTGTGAGATAGAAAGAAAAAAAAATGTGAGAGCTTTTTGTCGTTTTGCGTGCGAGCTAGTGACACCTCACTATGTTGGGGCTGCTAAAAAGCTGCACGGTGAAAGCTGTTATATTTCTTTCTTTTTTTTTTATTATCATGATGCGAATAAATACTCAAAAGGATGTGCACGCTCAGCGACAGAGATGAACAGAGATAGAACATTGACAGAGATAAGAGATACAGATCTTTTTTTTCGCGAGGGTGGCACACCACTTGATCTTGGCTGCAGATACAGCTGTTTTGCACCCTTGCAAACACCATCACCCATCCTCCTCGGCGTTGCCTCCGACACTTTGTGACCACTCACTCTAGTTTTCAGATCACACTCCAGAACCGGACGCAGTTAAAAGCCAGCGATAACACCTGTGTGTGTGTGTGTGTGTGTGTGTGTGTGGTGGGTGTGTTTGCCTCAATCTTTGGCCTCCATGCAACCTCGCCTTTGGTCACCTCTGGATAAGAACTCAGTTACTCTTTCAGATTTGTAAGAGCGTCTTTGTCTCGCCGCCTCTCTCTCTCTCTCTCTCTCTCTCTCTCTGGTCATATGACATGGATCAACAAAACGTTCTGGCTCTGCTTCCTGTCCCGTAATCAACACTCCGCAATAGATATTCATACACGCAAAACACAGTTTCAGTGCATTTGCAATCGAACAAACAAAATCTCCGCGTCCTCAAAAACGACACGTTATCTCTGCAGAGTAGCGCCGAGGACGACGGTAGAATAAGAAGGCACCAGGGTAGAGGAGAGTAGTACAGGAAGCTGATCTAACAGTGTCGAAACGTGCGTGAGCTGCGTCGGGTGAATTATGCAATCGCGAGAGCTGTCAGTGGACACACACACACACACACACACACACACACACACACACTCGTATATGCTCGTTCCCACGTGTACGGTTGGAAAATGTGACGACCACGTCTGACCCAAGTTTCTGTTACTGACTGCTGTTTAAAGAGTTTTGTACCGCAGGCTCTCAGAGTGAAAACTATCGAGATGCATCGACTGTTATGAAGACATTGGTTGCATCAGTCCGTATACTATTTAACAGTATTCGGAGACAAGTAACAAAAGGACCAATTTGAATGTATTTAAATAACATTATCAAGACCACAGGTTATTTGTTTCTTTCCTTTTGCTTTTTGCATTTTTCTCACGTACTTTTATGCAAATGATGGAAGTCAGACTCAGCCCAAACCACCACAGTTGTAAATCAGATAAGATCCAGCTCTACTGACAATGAACTAGAGAAAACAGATTTCTTTAAAGTATCATTTTCAGAATTTGGATTGACTGACGATTGCTGGGCCCCTCAGTCTGACTAAATGTTGGTAGTCCTGCCCAGCGTTGTAGCCATCACGTTTGTTTAGGGTTTCAAAAGGAGTGGAGCAGTTCACCTTAGCTTACCTTAAGTTCAGTCATTATCTATCTACTCGCCCCCACGCCGATGGAAAGTCAGGTAAAGTTTCATTTTCTGGAGCTTCACAGCGAAACAGAGTTGTAGCATTCTCCTAAACAAGGTAGGGGAAAATGTGAAAAAAAAAACCCCCAGAAAAAACATAAAATGGCTCCATTAAGCTTTCCTGGCATATTCCAAGTCTCTGGACGCAGTGAGATCCCAATTTGATTTTTAAATAAACGATGTGATTCTCAGACTTGATGACCAGAAAAGCCTGTGCACCAATGCCCGTGCTTTACTCCTGCAGCTACAGTGAAGATTTTGGCGTTAATAACGTCTTCTCGAATCAATCTGTGACAGATTCATTCAGCCTTTGTTCAGCTCCATGAACTCGCGGTCATTCACGTCCTCGAGTGCGTTGGCTCGACCCCTCAACTTAATCAACAGTTTCTAAAACACTTCCATGCTCCAGCTTCCACCAAATCTTTGCAGTTATTCTTTCTCTCATATCAGTACAGGACCCACTCGTCCTGTACTGGACAAGTGGGTCCTGTACAAGCTTGCGTTTGTCTAGAGGGGCTTTTCTATGTTAGAAAGAGACGCAGAAGAGAAGTGTTTTCAAGGAGAACTCCTCTCACTAGAGAGAATTTTTTTCAACAATGTCCGAGACCTCTGTCAAACCCTACCCTACACTAAACAATACATCTGAGGTCTGACACACACTGTAATGCAAAGGTATTCATACCATCCAAAGCATGTGCCATGCCTCTGTCTAAGCCACTCACAGTCACACCTGAGCAATGCCAAATATTTGTGGCGATGATGCCGACGTTAAGCTGCCGTCTGACGTGCCGTTGGAGACAGTAAAATGCAGCATACAGGCCTCGGTGCTCGATGAAAGAGTCCGAATTTTTCCGACGCTGTAGTTGCAGTTCTCAAACTTGTAAAGCCGTCATTTAATGTCTTCTCGTGGCTAAGAGGTGCAGCGGAGCGATCGGATTGTGTGCATGATTTAAGATTCAATCGCTATCTGTGCGTTGCTTCTGCTCGTCTGCCACACACTTACTGAGATCACAGATGCTCGGACCTGCAGTCTGGAGTTTTGCTGAACCCCGGGCTTTACACATAGCTTTCGTCTTGATGTTGACATTGGCAGCTGTTTGCGGACTATCAGTTAAAGCTGCACAGGTGGGCATGTTAGATTCAGCCAGGAGCGAGCTGCCATTTGAACAGACTGGGTGTGTCGGGATGGAACAACATTACACACCCTGAGGCGGGATTTATACACGTCTTCTAAAGTAATGACTGCCTGATGGATTAACGGGGTTATGAGTTGTCTTCTCTTCTCTTGAAGTCACAGCTCAGACGCTTAATCATCTTTCTCAGAAAGGAAACACCAGATCATTGGTAGTATGACGAACATTATGTAAGAAAGTGTGTAATTCTCCAAATATGCTCAGACGCAGGCCTATTTTCAGGAAGAACGGCGTAATTTTGTGAGTAGATGGTGATGATCAGCGGAAAGGAATGATTAAGCGTGTGCAGAATCACGATCAAGAGTCCTTACTCACAGTGCCATTTAATTTCAGCCACGTTAAACCTCGTTCAGTGTCACTTGCCGAACTCTTCAGGCAAATTTGACTGGCTTATCTTTCCCTCATGCGAGTCAGCATGAATTACTGTAACTTTGCATATCATTTACACATATATTAGTCATTTGAGTCTAATTCTAGTGTTGTCGTGGCCTGAATGTATGAGTATAGATTCTGCGGCGTGAGTAACAATGTTTAGCAGCGTTGATTACCGTGTAATGTAAAGCTGAGGCTGTTTTACAGTTAGACTATCAGTGGACGCGGAGAACAATCCGTCCAATTGTGAGCACGTCATATGATGAACAGATAACGCGCTGTGTCATATTTACACGGACCGATCGTTTTGGTCACAGTGAAGGGGTCGGTCCCTTTCCTTTCGGTCAGCAGGAGTGGGTATCATTTGGATTTCGTTGACTCCAATATCTATTCTGCTTATCATTTCCTGTTCTCATTGAAAACCGGTTCCCGTTTTTTTTTTTTTTTTTTGCATATTATAGAGCAGAAAGAAAAATCCCAATTTGTTGAAAGTAGATAGAAGAGGAATTTGTCATGAGTGACAGCAAATGATGACCTCCTCACTATCGGGACATTCGACGTTGGCTGTTTCATTCCTCTTGACTTGAGCTGGATGTGCCGGTATAAGCAGAGACGCTGCGTTCTCATACCACGCTGTTAGAAAACTGCTTTGGCGTGCGAGTCACCTTCATTACACGAAGTCGTTGTCAGACGGGGTTCACATTTTTGCTGTACTTCTACTTTGGCGAAGCTTAGCTGCACATTTCCGTGCTAGATGTGGCCAGCCTGATGGTAACATTACAGACCAGATCACCACGACGTCGCAGTGACAACATCAACAGCGACTTCCTAGTAGTGGTGCATTGTGGGGGGTATTTGAGATCGTCACACTTCTTTAATTGTGATGTGATCTTCAGCTGTGATTGTAACATCTTTTAAAAGATCTAAAGTAAAACACGGTCGACATGTTTGTAGCAGCTCTGCTTATTGTGACCGTCACGGTCCGTTCCTCTCTCTGGCCTTTGCCTGCGGCTGAAATGTTGATTAAATAATAAGCCACTTATCAGAAAATGTCTGGTCTAGTCTTCTAAACTGAACATCTTCGGTGTTTGGTCTGTTGGGCGCACAAATCAAATAATTGTAACATGTCAGCCTTGGCAGTGGAAAATGTCTGAATTTACTTTAATGATTCAACATTTCGCACCCCGATGAATTGTGGGATAACTGCAGCTCAACTTGCATGTTGACTTTAACCCCTCCCTTCATTAACCCAGGTCCCAGGGTCCACATTTTTGTCGCGAAATCATATTAGCATAGAAATGAAATAAAATGTAATAACTTTTTACTGTCTGGGGGCTGTACATCATTCAGTTGTAAGTAAACGTCACTTGTGTTACGCAGCTTGACCTGGTTACGGACGTCATCATGCCTCCGGATACATATTTGCTCCAAAAATAGCCTTTCGATACACAGCATGTGCACTAAAGTACTTTGACTATATGAAAATGTGGCATATTTCTATTTGACTCGCTGTGTGGCAGCGACACAAAGCTGACATTCTTCAGCTACCACTCATTCGTGTTATTTACTACAGTCTAGGGCTGCACGATTTTGGAAAAAAATGGCATTGCGATTTTTTTTAAACCCTGCGATATATATTGGGATATGAAAAAATACAGGAATTTTTATCAGATGACCTGAATATCACTTTATGTTAAGCTGCACTGCGGCTATCTTGTGGACAATTAACCTGCACTGATCTTTCTCTACCTCTTGTTGTGCATGGTCGAGTGTGGCTTCTGTCTGTTTTAGAGATATTATTATTGTTATCTTTTATTGCTTGCTTTTATTGTGCTGGGACCTGAGTACATGTTTCGTTCTGTCATGTGCAAACGTGAATTGAATGACAGTTAACAAACCTTTGAACCTTTTGAGCTCTCCATCTTAAAATGGAACATTCTAGCTTCATAAATACATTAAGTAACTAACAATGAGTGATAAACAGGTTATTCAACCTTTTATTCAACAACTGAAATATTTTACAGCAAAACTAAACATCTTTCTTTTTATCAAAAATGATTTAAAATAATAATAATAAGAGCAGCTCTACATCAGATTCCTGAGTGTCCCACAACCCCTTGTTTTGTAAATAGTAGAAAATAAATAAATAACCTTTGACAAAACAATATTAAAATAAATAAATAAAATAAAATAAAATAAAATAAATAAGAGCAGCCCTAAAGCATTCGTCGTACTGAGCTGTGTGGTTCCGACGTAACTGATTATTTGTGTTACCTCTCGTTGTGTCAACAGATGCAAGGCACTGTCGACACAGAACACGTGTTTGTTCAATATCATCTTTCTTGTAGCGGAAATAATTCCAGTTAACTGACGTTGCTTTTTTCTCGTCCTCGTCTTCGTTTCGTTTTCGGCATTTTCGCTTGTTCGTTGCTCATTTTTCAATGTTGTTACCGGCAGCGACTCACTCCATGTGCAGGGGCGTGGTCTGCTTCGGCACACTGAATGTGATTG
>OMLP01042424.1:0-16569 GCA_900302685.1 Spondyliosoma cantharus | reverse complement strand
AAAACAAAAAAAAAATACTTGAATCACTGCATTAGATGTGAAAATATGAAGAGGAGCTTCACAGCCTTCATAGCAGGGAAACTTATTTAATTAAAAGTTCATTTTAACCAAACCAGAGTTGGTGATTGTTGGAACAGTACAGAGACAAAGAAGGACATTTATTTTTCTGAGTTTTATTTTGTTCAGTGATTTTTTATGAAGTATGTTAAAACAGATTAAATTACTGTTTCTGTAAATGGAGTCTGGTGGATTTGAAGAGAGAGATTGCAGCTGTTTCTGGTTAATAGAATAGAATAGAATAGAAATACTTTATTGATCCCAGACTGGGAAATTATTTTGTTACAGCAGCAAAAAACACTCTGTACATAACATAAATAGATAGCAAGATATGTGCAAACTATACTCAATAAACAATAATAATGATATATACAACTGTACAAGATGGCGCCGTACTAGGTGGCACCCTGTTGCAGCAGCTCCCATGTGTTTCCAAGTTTTTCGTAGCGTTTTTGTATTTCTGTTTTTATTTTCGTTATTCTAATTCTAATTAAACAAAAAGGGTAATACTCTTTAACAAATCAGTTTCTCTTTATAGAGATCGTTCCCATAATGCTGTCAGATGCTTAGAATAACAATCCGAGTCTGCCAATGGTAAAAACAAGCAGAACTGGTAGGCAGAAATGTGATGCTTGGAGTTGACCCTAAGGATTACATTGCAGCCACTGCAGCGCGTGTTGAAGCTGCCAGCAGAGGCGACCTGCTGATTCTAAGAGTTTTTGTACCTTTTAGTCATT
Organism: Spondyliosoma cantharus; assembly: GCA_900302685.1. Lineage (NCBI taxonomy): Eukaryota > Metazoa > Chordata > Actinopteri > Spariformes > Sparidae > Spondyliosoma > Spondyliosoma cantharus. The sequence continues at coordinate 15,775 of OMLP01042424.1, read as the reverse complement.
TGCACAATAAGACATGTAAGCATCTAGGCCAGGTTTAAAAATACCAGGATTCCCGGCCCTGGCATCTTCACATTCTTCTTAGACAGCACATGCTTGCGCAAAGTGATTCTGCTGATGATAATATTGATAGAGCTGTACAGTGTTGACGCTGATGAGGACAGCTTCTCATTTCTGATGCTGGCATGAGTTTGACAAGCCACGTCCCTTTGGGGCAGCATCGCATCGAAAGGTTAAGACGGTTAACTAGATAAGTGCATGTTGATGGGCCGGTGTCAATTGAGACATCTCCACAGTTATTTGTGTCCACTCATGTTCTGCCACACAAGATGTGAAGGCTTAAATTACAAAATGCTTCCATATTTTATATCTGTGCACCATCTGTTAGTCAAGATTTTGAGACTAATCCTAGATTTGCGCCACTAATCTTGGAGATGTACGCCACGGATGAGTTTTTGCCTCCTCAACTTGCTCCCTCCGAACAGCTCCCCCTGCTGAAACCCGGTCAGTTCTCAAGCAGTGATTAACGAGGATTCTTCCCTTAGTCTTCATTCAGGGAAGAGAATGAAAGTCGGCGGCTGACTAACCTCTCATATTCAATTCACTTTAGCGAAGTGCCCATGCAGCTACTACTTTGTTGGAAAGTCAGAAACATAATTCAGGATACGTCTTACAGTGTATAATGGCGTCAAAAGCTGTGATAAAAGATTTCCAGCAGTGACACACTTAACAACTGTGGGACTCTTCAGTGTTCGATTAAGGCTTCATGAAAATGACTCGGACACCATAGATGGAGAGGGAAATACAATGGACTAAAATAATCCTTCTGGATTAGACAGCACAGGATAAAGCAAACCCACAAGACTGTAATATATTTTTTAATGATATTCATTCCTCTTTTGTTGATGTATGCATGCTGCAACAGCATAAGTCACGCTGCAATAATAAAAAAATGTAGACGTAAATAAAAAAAGACATTAACCTTTTAACCCTTCGCCACATTAAGGAGCAATGCAGGTACTTGTTCTAAGGAGAGAAAATCAGATCCAGAGAAAAGTTGATGATGAAACACTTGACGTTCTCATGAAACCCTCTCACAGTTTCTGCGAGGTGTCCCTGCAAATTTTCATTTGATCTATTTTTTTGCGGTGCTTGGTGCTAGATTGCTCCAGTAATCTGACTTTCAATGTTACTTTTCACAAAGTGACCAAACGCAGCATCACTCACTTAGTTTACAGCTTGGATGTGTTAAAGAAGACATCCACCCTGGCATACATTCAATAACATGGACAGGAGCACACAAATGTGAGTGTGCTGGGCTATGGCTGCTGCTAAAACATGGTTGAGTTACACTTAATGCTGCAGTTTGGAGTTTTGAGAAAAAAGTGGACTTGGCCAGAGGATTTGAATGATACAGCTCCCAGGTGTCTCCTTCTTCCTCTCTGCTGTGCTGCAGCCTCCCCTTCAAAGCCCCTCCCCACAGAGGAGCCTGCTGTGCACGAGCAGGCTTGTAACCACGGTAACAGAGGGCATTCAAAATAACTACAAAAACATAAGCCCTGATTGTTCTATTTCTGATCAATACTAACTAAATTACAATGACGAGTGCCTCATGCCGATCACTGTAGATAACCCGAGTAACGAACAATATTTCTCACATCACTGTCATTACCCACCGCAACATTTTTTCTCTGAAGCATGAGTAATGTTATTTCTCTAAACCAATTCAACCACTTCAGAGCGTCCTTGAACACAAACTAACGTTATTATAACACTTGAAAGACACTTTTGCTAACCAGTAGCCATAAACACAAAGCTAAACACCAGAGCTAGCATACAAGCTAACAAGCTAGATTTAGCAATAAGCTACGTAGCTCGACTGCAACATCGTACGGCGATATGCGCTATTGTGAGTATTACTGTGACCACTGCCACCATAGCGCTGTGGTTAAAACACAGAATTAAACATATATCAAGCAGCGGTCCTTACTTGTCCAGCAGAAAAGCAGCAAACTCTGCGTCGCTCTTGAGTCCTTACAAATCCTGCAGCTCCCTCCACCTCTGAAATGACGCTCTGATATTTATCAGTCCAATTCTTTGTTTTTACACTTCTTTTCTCCGTCGGTCTTCTTATTTCTTCTCTTTGACGTGGGAAATGGTGGGGCATTTTTTATAGTTTGCATGAAAGTATCTGACCAGGTAAGAGCAGACACCTGCGCATGCGCGGGGGAGGGGCACTGCTGAGTACGCGCCGCGTGAGGGAGGGGGGCTGCCAGCAGCGTATGCACGAGAGTGATTGACACTTCTCAGACACTCTCCTTGGCTCTGATTGGTTGTATTCTTCCGGGAGCAGTAGATTCTTGCAAATCAAATAACAGCCACTGGGTGGAGCCACAGACAGTGGATTTTTTACACAGTTGACCTGTATCATATTCTACTGTCAGATCATAATGACAATTTTAGCAAATATAACCAAAAACTAGTTACAGACTACAGCTTTAAAACTGCCTGAACGCAACATGTGTAGACACAGACACTCTAAAGCTCACACTATATCTGCTCTGCAGACACTGTGAAATATTTGCACTACTTTTTTTATCGTCTCAACGTACTCCTAATGGATTATTCAGACCAAAAACGAGTCTGAATGCTAGATTACATCCAAAGCCAATGAAAAGGTGCAAATTCGAGCTTATTTGCACCGGGTGGCATAATGATGATAACCCCGCAACATGCATGTCATCAGAGCATTCACGTGGATTTCACTTGACGCCGCCTCACGAAAACCCTATCAAAAAAGCCTAACATCTTGACGTTAACGTCGTCAATGTCCTGACGTTCATCAACAGCAGTGGAGGACAGGATAATAATCACTGCCATTTGTGGACACCCTGAGCTGTATGATGGTACGTACCAAGACAGGACAAAAGTCGTGTCAAGGAAAGTGAGCGAGGAAGGACTAACTGGTAAGTTTTGGAAATATGATCAATCTGAACTCCATTCAGGGAACAAATGTTTTAAAGGTTGTTTGCTTGTCGTCTAACCGACAGACCTGACAAAGCATGAATTCAGGCTTTTTTACAAAACAGCATTATGATGTTGTTTTTTTGATCAATTTTCTGTAGTCAGATCACAGCAAAATCTCTTCATACCAATCTTGCTAAACCTGATTAATACAGTCTTGCTGGTCACACTTTTTATTGAAACACCTGGGGACTACTACACCTACACCTATTGAGAAACTGCCACTTACAACAAAGACAGACTTGCAAGGATCCTTGACTACCTAACCAACCGGCCACAGCATATGAGGACTCGGGACTGTGTGTCGGACACAGTTGTCTGCAGTACAGGGGCCCCACAGGGAACAGTCCTGGCCCCTTTCCTGTTTTTCCTGCACCCTGTACACCACAGACTCCCCCCACCAATCACCCCACAGCCATCTACAAAAGTTATCTGGCGACTCTGCTATTGTCAGCCTCATCAGGGACGGGGACGACAGAGCCTACAGAGAGCTCATTAGGACTTTGTAGATTGGTGCCAGCGGAACCACCTCCAGCTCAATGCCAAGAAGACCAAAGAGCTGGTGGTGGATTTCCGCAGGCACAGACAACCCTGCACACAGGTGAACATCCAGGGAATGGACAGTACCTGGGAGTTCACCTGAACAATAAACTGGACTGATCACATTGCAGCAACATACAAGAAAGTTCAGAGCAGGCTCCATCTGCCGAGGAAGCTCAGGTCCTTTGGAGTGCAGGGGGCACTCCTGACCTCTTTCCATGACTCTGTGGTGGCATCAGCCATCTTCTATGGAGTGGTCTGCTGGAGCAGCAGCATCTCGGCAGCAGAAAAGAAGAGACTGGATAAACTTATCAAGAAGGCCAGCTCCATCCGGGATGCCCTCTTGACCCAGTGCAGGTGGTGGGAGAGAGCAGGATGATGGACAAGCTGTCATCGCTGCTGGTGCAGGAGTCCCACCCCCTGCAGGTCACCATCACAGCACTGGGCAGCTCCTTCAGCAACAGACTGATACACCCCAAGTGTGTGAAGGAGAGGTATCGCAGGTCCTTCCTTCCTGCTGCTGTCAGACTCTACAAGCATCACTGTTCCCAGTAGCATTAACAACTCATTCATCATTTTTAGTTTGCACTATCTGGTCAATTTTTATAAATAGCCATATGTATTATTTGTTAATAAAAATTCACTGCCACACTGTTTACAATTACATGTTAATGTTGTACAATATTATGTTCATATGTATATACAAGTCTGTTTTATTCTATTTCTTATATTTTATTTTTTACTATTATTGTTCTTTTTTTTAAAAAAAATACTACTGTCCCCGTTTGTGGGACAATAAAGGAAAACTGAGTCTGAAGTAACATGAAAAAAAAATTATAATTCTGCAATTAAACTTGTGAATATTCTCTTTGTGTTTCGTCTGAATGCACCGTAAGGGAAATTTCTGGCACGGTAGCTGCTAAATACTTCACTACTTTAACCAACCAGTCACTATGAAGTTTTATAGAGCTGAGGGGAACGGAAAAATCGGGTGACATTCTCTGGTTTTGTCACTTCTAGTGCAGTGCCCCTTCGAAACATGCTGTTCTAAAATATAACATATGCAGGATTATTATTCATCAAACTATCCAGCATTTGCCTGGGGCCACACTTCAATAATCCACCCCTGAACAACACATCCAGGAAAGTTGGAAAGAACCCGAAGCAGCTGTCTTGTCGCGAACATCCTGTCGTTAAGCGCTGAACAGTACACTGAAATATGATTCATAAACATTTGCAGCAATAAATGTAGTATAGAAAGGCTATGCGCTGATTCATATTTGTTCAGCACTGCCTCATTTTGACGTGTGATCTGAGTTCGATGAGCAGTGTGTGTTCAGATGCTGCTTTCTTCTTATTGTGTCCTGAATGTTGGACCAAGATTGGCTTCAAAATTATTTGTGATGTCACATTCTTCTTAAAGTCAGATTTTCACTGAGAACTTTTATTGTCAGATCCTGCACATACATCAATCATTCCGCACAGTGAAGCTCAAAAAAAATCAGCTGAAGGAAAAAGAAGAAAAACACAGTTTTGACTGCAGGGCGACTTTAAATATTTGACACCTTTTTTCAGTACTTTTTGCATTGGTGAGCAGCATCTGCGGCGACTGCAGCGATGAGTGATAAAACCATGTGAGGTGAATGAAAATGCGCGGATGCGGCGTGTATCTCAACACGCTCCTGATGCTTTTATCAGATCAGGGGAGGAGATGGTGGTCCACACATGCACCGACACAAAGTAGCTCACATGAAGGCACACGGCCCCATCTCAGTCTCACAACAGTACGCATAAAAGGATTAGTTGCTCGCATGGGAAGATGAAAGATTAGCGGGGAAAAGCAAGCAATCAGGGCGTGCCTGTTGATCAGGGCTTACTGCTGGCACTATCTCCACGCCTCTGATACACCACAAATATATCAGAAACATAATGCCAGAACATAAAGATCAAATGACGAATATTGCATACTCCTTATCTGTGGGGTTTAAACACGGGCGGTTTGCATCTCCCTCTTTCCTTTTCGTGATCCCGCTGGTCTCAGTGAAGACTCTTGATGTTTTCTGTCATCAGCACAATGTCTGAATTAGGTGCGGTCAGCGGTGCTTTCTGGGAATTTGTGTAGTCTTTTCTCGGTTGACCTTCAGCTGCCAGTCTGGCACTGTTCAGACGAGGCCAGCTGACACTCTCAGCTGGGGCTGAAGCTCCACTGCTGTTTTGACAGAAGTTATGGTCTGCCTCGCCGGGAGGGGGTGCTTGCTGCGGGTCATGCCTCTGCAGTTGGTGTCTGCCTTCAGCAACTGTCGTGGTGCCAACGATAGCAAAAAAGATTACACTCTGTAAGAAATGTCAGTTTTAAAGCTGGGGCTGGTAAAGTTATTCTACAAGCATTTTCTGTTATATTTGTTGACGATGTCTTAACATCATGATAGCAATCAATAAATCAAATGCTTTGACAAATAAATGAAAAAATCAAGTAGCTGTGGCTGATGCATGCCTCTAATAATCCCATTCAATCGTCTCATTTAGTCCATATGAAGTGATTGGACAGGCCACTTACCTGTCTATGTGTCTACCTTGGCGCATGACTGGAGTCTTCAACAAGGCTCGGCACATGTATTGCTTTAGCTATTAGCGAGCCAGTAGAACAAGAATGGCAGAGAACGAGCTGGCAACATTTCTAAATGCTGACATGCTAGCTTGACAGCAGTGTGTACTAACAATAGGCTTGTTTTTTGTTTACGTTCATTAGGATAGTTCGAGGTGTTTTCTAACCTAACAGCACAAAGCACACAGCCCAAGTCCCCAGGAAGAGCGCTTTGATGCCAACTTTTAGTAGTGGCCAAACCGTGTTATTACAACGCACGCGATGCACTGGGGCCCAAAAATACTTGTTAGCATTAGCTTACATTATGAAAAAAGCAGTTATAAAACTGTAATTTTTGTGGTGGTTGGGATGCTGTAAAAAATTAATCCACTGAGTTTGAGCCATTGGCTTTCATGCGACATGGAGCAACTTTCTTACTCATATTTATTATTAATTAAAAACAATACACTGCCCACACTGTTTATATATGTACATATTATGTGCATACGTATGCTCTTCTTCTTACCTTTTTATTATATTGTTTATCTTTTACTATAATTATTGTTTACTGTTATTGAACTATTCTCTGGCTGCTGTGACGCACAAATGTTGCTGTTTGCGGGACTAATAAAGGAAATTCTGATTCTGACTCTGATGAATGGCGCTCTTCCTTCAACACTGTATCCACATTTTAATATACCGTCCTTGGCACAGCCCCTGAGCCCACGAGCCGCTATGGTAGCAGCAGCCTCCTTTGTCATTCTACAGGAGATATTGATTCTCCCTTATTTTTAGATGTACTGTCTAATGTCTAACGTTAGCTGCCAAAGTGTAAACTCTGAATGCCCAAACACAGTCATGGTCCTCCCACACACTTAATGTCTGTGATCAGATCTGTTTCCAGGACTGTTTTGGAGTGTACAGACTTCTCAACACCTCCGGCACTGATTTGTCAGATGCTTAGATTTCCAATTGTTTAAAATAGTCACTGCACTTTTTGCAGCGTGGACTCTCGTGTATTGTCCAAGACTCAGAGGGAGTGCTGGTGAGATGCTATCAAGTTTACAGTCCGCTGCCAATCCAAGTGCTGTCTTGTTATTCATCCCAAGCCAAGAATGCTTACTTGCAGCGGAAAGAAATCCGAATAGCTTTTTAGTTTTAGAAAGTTTACTCCTCTAGTCTTTCGGATAAAAGGAGAGAGAGGCTTATTGTCAGTTTTGCACTTGTCAGGCGGGGCATAGAGCCGTCAGGAGGGAAACACAGGTACACAGCAGGCTGATTGGACCTCCAGGGCCGGGATGACTGAAGCATTCAGCTGTGACAAACTTTTTTACAAGCTGTCTACTTTTTAAGCACCCACACGTAAAGGCAAGTTTCCCTGGTTGTAGGACTCGGGTAACGAGCTGAGCTGATGGAGATCATGTCATGACAACCGAAATATTGAAAGCTCCTAACTGCTGTTTTCCAGCCTGCTGGTGTCTAAGCTTTCGCTCGCGCGCTGCTTTCACCTCTTCCTAGTAAGCCTGTATTCAACACCACACACACAGAAAACAGCCTCCTCATGGCCAATAGAAAACCCGATGAGCTGTAGAGGTCAGTCAGCTTCACATCCACAAACAGTCACACTCGCTACCTCACTCAGAGTGGGAATTGGACTGCCTATTCCCATCTTATTTGACCCCATCACTGTAGCTATTGCCCGCCAGGCAAACACAATAGACCACTGTGACATTGACCATCTATTACAAGAGCACTTTACTTTCTTTTGGTGGCACATTTAAGTCCCTTAAGGGGTGAACGCCTTGGGTTTAGTAAGAGCCTTGCACTCCTGCCACACCGGACACAATCCCCTCCAGGGCATATGCTATAGACCCGTCGGCGCCTCCACTGCCGCTGCACGCTTCCCTGCTGCTCATTTCTATTTGTCAGTCTACCCATGTATGAATCCAACCTCTGTCATCATCTTTCATCATCGCCCATCTCTTCCTTGACATGTGAGTTTCCTGACACATGATGTACGGCTGATCAACTGTATAGAGAAAGACGCCAACCCCTTCCGGTGAAGGAGTCATGTGTAAATGTGTAAACATGCAACGCAGCGCCTTCCCTGTCAAGTCCAGTCAAGTCAAATTTACATGTACAGCCCCCTTTTAACAAATCAACTTCAACACGATGAAATGCACTTTCAAGGGAACAGAGGACACAACGAAGTGGAAAACCACCACACACTGGGTGATGAAATAAGGTGTCGATCATGTGTGTTACTGGAGACGAGGAGACAGGTAAAGCACTGATGTCTTACGCAAGAGCAGGAAGAAGATACAGCCGCTGGTGGGTGCTAAAATTCAAAACGGCATGTGCAATTTGTTCTCATGGTCAAAGTTTACTTTAACAATTCCCCAAAACAAACAAAAACTCATTCTAACAAACACAAAGAAAACCAGAGGGGTATGGATTCACAAAATGCTCAAAGATAACAGGAGTCAGGAGAATCCTGTGAGGAGAGTTGTCATCTTTTGAAGACAAATTCTATTCACACTTTTGTATGAGCCAACATTAATTGTCCTGGTGATCGTCGAAAGGATGGAAAAATCAGTAAAGATGAAGCGATCTTCAGAGTTTTTAACTGTAATTTGCAGCCTAATATTTGTTCTATAAGCATTTAATACCTTTTTTAAATTACCCAGACTGAGTTTTTAGACTACATCATCTAAAAAGTTTCCAAAGTGCCATCAATTAGCTTACATAAACCATAAATGAGGTTGGCTACAGTAGATACAAACGTTATGAGAACTCATGCAGCATTATTATGTAGCGAGATGTCCCTAAAATCAAGCTGATCCTGATTGGCTGTCAGCGTTTCTATCATTTGTCAAATTGTCAATAGTCATCCGTCATCCGCTTCAGTTAGAATGATTTTTAAAACAATATACATTTAAAGCTATTATTCTAGTTGTTGTTATCTGCGTGGACGGAACTTAAAAGTGCACAACAATGTTAGCAGCTCTGTGAGGATGTAGTTTAGGGGGGAAAGGTCAAAGGATCACTTACTGTGAGTGAGAAGGTTTCATCCCCTGAGTATGAATAGCAAACAGCAAACAGCATAACAAATGATATGCCACACCATTAAATAGTTTTCATATTAGTTTGATTGCTGAAGTCCAGGGCCAAAGCCGTCTGTCTGACAGAGTTAAATTGGCTTCTCTGGAGCCGTGCTGCCGGCATGGAAAACAATTAATGAAGAAAGTCAAAGAATAAAGATGTTTAGTTAGACTTATGGGCCACAACACATGCAATCAAGTAAGAACAATCTAATTTATCCTTTCGAATAAATAGCATTTAATTATAACTATTTCCCAAAGCACATGCATTCCCCCAGTACTTCTTTGTCATGTCTCTGTTTGTTGCCCTGCAACTTCACATTGATGGAAAGACTTAGCTGTTGGCCATTAACCAGGTGCAATAAGTTACTTTCCACAAATCAACAAATTTGTCACTTTTATAGTTCTGTTGTGCACAAACTATCCAAATGAACCAGCAACACAATCTCACTCCCAATCCGTCACATACACCAGCTTGGTCAGCGGTCAAGTCAGTAACAATACATGATATGCAACATCCAGTTAGACTTTCAAAGCAAAGCTTGCTAGCAAACCATTCACATAGTGTGACAAATTATGAAGTGTGGACTTACATTGGTTTGTCGGTTTGGGTACGGTGAGGCACCAAAACTACTTGGTTAGGAAAATATTTTATTTTTTTAAAATAACTACATTAATTCTCGTAACGTAATTCTGTAACAGACCTGACATTAGTTACGTAATATAGATACGTTAACTAGGTTACAACACATACATTTCCCGCCTCTGCGAGTGACAAAATGTACTTGGACTAATAAATAAATAGAGTGGAATAAAAAAAATAACTTCAGAAGCTCAATGTAAAGGTCTCATTACCTGGATGAAGATCATCACTTCACCACCGCATGTGGTGACAAGTGGTTTTATTTGGAGGCGGGGGCGGTGATGTCTGATGTCTTTTAATGTCCTCTTTGGTCCTTCACCTTCCTTGATCATTGACAAAATGAATGAAGTATGTGAAGTGAGGATGAAAACTTCAGGATGTCCTACTTGTGACAAAACTAATGCAATTGTTTGCAAGCCCTGCTGTCAGACGTTCATTTGAATATCTCGGTACAAACGCAGGCTTGACATGAGGACTTCACTGACTCGTAGACTCTGTGATTTACAGGGGGCACAGGCACACGCCTCTGGCAAAGTGCGAGAGTTCAAATATACGACGCCGCTTCTTCCTGTGTGATTCATCTTGTCTCGTCTACAACAGGAACATTTTAATTTGACAGCTTTTCAAATGTATTAATAGCAAAAGGAACATAAGATGTAAGGGATTTCATATTGAAAATACTTTTATGTCTTTTTTCAATATATATATATATATATATATATATATATATAAAGTTTTTCTTGAGAACACTTCAAGCCATGCCATATATGTCTGTGGAACAATGGATTAGTCCTCACTTTTTCTTTGGAGTGGCTGCAGGATTTTCCAAAACACAATGTAGTCCATATTTAAATTTTGTTTTTACAAAATCATTACCTGAAGTTCATCTTGTCATTCCTCCAGTATTTAATGCTAATTTAATGTCTAATACCGACTGAGCCAGTTACTCTTATCAATCTCCAAACCAAGGACTTAACTACCTTCTCTCATAAGACGTACAAGCATAATTTACGCTATCAATCAGTTTTCTTATGCCAGATATTAACAATGGTGGACATCTCAATTTGGAATTAAAACTCTCTGGGGATTCCCTCCTCTCTATAAAGAAGTTTGGTGCCGAGTGGGACCGAGGCCAAAGACATTTTTATTAGTTTGTCCTAATCCAATTTTCGTTCGAATGATCAAGGCCTCCCCTGGGTGACTTTCTATCAGCCTGTCTGTAAAGAGTACAGTATGTTTCCTCTGACCCTGACAGACCCGTGGTGGTCGATGATGGAGTGAGGAAGTCTATCAACAAGAAGGACGAGGTAAAGGAAGCATTTAAACCCAGAATTAACACAAAGGCATGGCATGTTGTCCCTCCCAGTGCATCAAATACAGAAGCCTGGTCAGCGACCCTACACTTTTAGTTCGTTAGCAACACTTCCTGAAGTTTCCCTTTAGTGCAGGAGTATAAAGAGCATGAGAAGTTAAAGTTTTCCTCCGTTTGAACAGTAATAACATTTCAAAAGTCATACTATGTGTTTGTCATCAGGCTTTATTTTGAAACTCTACTCATGTGTTGTACATTACATTTCATTACGAAAGACCGCAGGACCTTTATTTTGAAAGTCCACAGGTACATGTCCATTGGATTCGCAGTTTTCACTGTTGCTAAAATGCCTTTAGGTGAATCCTCATTTGGACAGAGAGCTTTTTCTGCTCGAGGATCATCATATTCTTGATCCTGACTGGGATCATTTTAAACTTTTGAACAGGGATTGGTCATGAGTGATATGTATGTGTGATATGTGTATCTTATCTTAAGGGTATTGAATAATTTGTATTACGGTTTGTTTATTATATTGTTCTGTCTGTGTTTTTTTGTGAGCATATTGTGGAGTTTGTATTGTCTTTTTGTGTATTTGATGTAAGTCCTATCAACGAAACAGGCATATCAAATTAGATCAGGTTATAAAAGCTGCGTTGTGCAGCATCAGTTTATGCTACACATTTGTCCCTATACAAGAAAACACTCAATAAATATAAAAAATTAGATTAATGTCTGTATTTAGTAGTGTATAATGTTCAGTCCACCCCAGAGGTATTTCTACAGGGGGATGGCTTTTCTCTCAGCCAGTTGACATGGCTCGTGACTGAGAGCTGCTGTTGCATCTGCAAAGTCATACTAAGTTTATCTCAAACCAAGTCAGAAATACAGTTCACTAAGTCGCTACACATTCAGTAGAACAGCAGAACTGGTACATTCTCTTCTGGTGAAACATTTTTATCTTAATCAGGATTAAAAAAAGATCTGGCAGGGACATATATGCTTAGAACTGTGCCGTGTGCCAAAAGGTTGATTGGTGTATTTGATTTGCAACCTAATATATTCAAAAGTTGAGGATTTGGATTGACCTGCTATAGATCATGAAAGGAAATGTCAGAAAAGTGCAGGTACCTCTGGCCTTAGCTGAAATGGAGGGAGGAGAAAATGAGAGTGAGGAGAGCTACTGTCAGGACTGATGGAGCATGACAAAGAGAAAGGAACAGGATAAAGGCAAGAACCCAATGTGACGGATGAAAAAAGTGTGAGAATCAGACAGGGAGGGACGCAAACAAGAGCTGATGAGACAGATGTCCCGGTGGCTGCCAGCAGGGCCGCCGATGGGGGGGAACACAAGGTCAGCTGTGGATCAACAGAGGGCCCCGTAACCCTTAAAGCAATCTGCGGGTGGGGGGGTTGGGTCCATCCAGGGTGGTGGATGGACTGAGGTGATGCTTGCAGTGGGCAGAATGTACAGTACATAGATCTGTCTGAAGCAGCAGGGTTGAAATACTGTTGTGCTGCTATGAGAAATAGCTGAATCCTACCAGTGACCTGTGTCACTATAGTTGTACTCTGCACAAGTATGGTATAACGATGTGTTCAGGGTCACCAGTATTGTGCTCTGTATCTTCTTCTGGAGTTGGAGGAGACACAACACACAAATCAAAATGAATGATATTGTTGCTTCAAGTATGCTGGATGTGTAACCAGACAGCAGTTTCCTACACGATCACCATACAGCTTTATAAAGTTATACGTCAACATGCTCTGTTGTGAAGCAGAATCAAACAGTTGCTTTTTAACCCATCCAGCTGTCACAGAGCAACATGGTTTCATTTTGAACCGTGTTTCTGGACTCCTGATGAACGTAGCTCCAGCATTCATTATGTTTATTTCAGTTTTTGGTCTTTTCAAACTTGTGAGGGAAATTGTAGCTGGTGAACACAGTGGAACATTGAGCAAATTATTGTCTAAATGTGACTGTCTGCTGTTTGGTACTGAAAAAGTAATCAAAATTGCGTTTTTAAGAGCTTTTGTGATGTCGTGCAAAAAGCACAATCATTTTCTTATGTTAATGGAAAGAGAAAGAAATGCTGGAATATCTGGATTTGATATACTGCCAATTCAGGGGCTAAAAATAATATTTTTTTCAATTTTACATTTATGGCATTTTAGCAGACTCTTTTGTCCAAAGCGACTTACAGTGATTCACACATGATGGCAGTGGCTGCCATGCAAGGTGCCGACCTGCTAATTTCAGTATCTTGCCCAAGGACACTTTGACATGCAGACTAGGGGAACCAACGACCTTCTGCTAACAAGACGCTAGCTCTACCCCTGAGCCACAGCCGCCCCTATTTCGTGCAACAAACCAACATCCCCTCTGGGTTGTTCAAAGACCTTTTTTTTGTTTACAGAAAATAACAAGCAAAGCTTTACGTGACCTTGGTGCAAACAAGGGTCCAGATCTGTCACTGAAAATGTTGTTCGTGAAAAACATTTGGGAAGATGAAACATTGGGCTCATGCGTTGGTTCAGGGATGTGGTGGGAAAATACGTCATGGGTGGAAAAGAAAAAGAAGGACTTTTGGTGAGATCTCGCCGTCACAACAGAGTGTCCCATCCCCGTCCTTCCAGCCCAAACTAGCATCGACCAAAAAAAGTGGGCTGAAGACATTTTGCGAGGTGGCGCTTCAGTGGACATCACAGAGATTTTGTTCCGGCCTTGCTTCGATCTTTCAAAAGTACATCTTTTTTTTGGACACCTTCAAACTTTTTTTCCCCTCGTCCCTTCCCACACTCTGTGGTCTTCAACATGAACCATACGTCGTCTATTCTGAGAGAGACGTTAAATGAAAACATGCCAATGTTTCTCAGACAATGCAAAGCTGCCAATGGAAGTTATCATCTTTCCCCCCAGTTTCTGGCGCTTTCCTCTGGGTTTCCGTCTCCCTGCGAGGGCTTCTGTCTCGTCTCTCTCGGCTCCTTCAGGAGTGTCTGAACTCATCTTTAAGTTTAAGTCAACTTCTGTCTGCGTTCACATGCTACGTTGAGTTGACTCGACGAGGTCTGCCTCCTTTGAACGCTCGCTGAGCTTCAGCAGAGGCACTTCGCGTCTCTCTCTTGCCTCCTCTCGCTCTAATCTCATCACAGACAAGGTGCTGCTCATGCCTACCACTTCTGTGACACACATCATCATCTGAGGGGAAACGACAGACAGACACACACATACACACACACACATAGCCAAGCCTGTGAGTCAGCCAGAGTAAAATGTACACTATACGTTTGTATGTATTCACAACAGACAGGCAGGTTTAAGTTTACTCAAGTGTTTCTTCTCTCTGTTACCAAAGTAATTGGCTCAGTGGAGGCGGGATGGGGGGGTAGCCCCCCGCAACACTACACAACAAAACATCTGAGAAGTCTTCACATCCTCATCCACATCTTGCGTCTGGTAGCCTCTTTCTTTTCATCATAATTTGGCATGTGGTCAACCATGTCATACTGCACTTCAGGTAGAGGCCTTACATCCTGAACTGGTCTGTGAGTTGGTCTGTGGGGGACACGCTGTGGTTCTGGAGACATACTAGGGGCTCTATCTTAACGATCTGAAATGCAAGTATCAAACGCAAAACGCAAGTAGCTTTGTAGGCGTATCTCAGGCACTGTTGCTATTATGGGATAAATAAATTGCGGGATAAATGACTCTTGCGCCCGGCGCAAATCTAAAATGGGTTGGTCTGAAGTAGCTACATTAGTCATAGGTGTGGTTTGGGCGTAACGTGCAATAAACCAATCAGAGCGTCATCTCACATTCCCTTTAAAAGCAGGCACGCTTGTTCCATGGTGGATTGCTATTATAATGGCGGATTTGCCAGGCGCACGCCAGGAGCAGTTCACAGCCGAGGAGACCGACGTTCTCGTCAGGTCCGTAAAAGACCGAGAAGTGGCATTGTAGGGGATGGGAGAAACCCACCCAAATTAGCTTTGGTTAAACAGGCGTGGTAGGAAATTGCCACAATTGTTTCTACAGCTGGCATCCCCAGAACATCGCACCAGTATCGCAAGCGCTACAACGACGTCAGAAGACGGGGGAAGTCCAAGCTTGCTGGCAACAATCGGACACGGCATATAACTTTTTAATCATTATTGACATGAAACAAATTTAACACAGCCATACAATCAATCAAAACAATGTAACGCAGCTTCGCAGGAAGAAGACCCCTGGCCTCGGGAGCAGTGCGCACGGGCCAGCTGAGGAGGGAGCAGCCCAAACACCAAGGTGTAGAGGATCCAGACCCACTACACGCCGTGGCAGCAATGTCGCTCAGACCGGAGGACCACGGCCTCTGAGGCACATCACCTCAAGTCTGGAGAGGATTGCTGCAGCCATGGAGCGTGGGTCTCCAAACGCACCACCTGCTCCTGTTGTGCCCCTTCCTCCTCCCCCCACTCTGTTTGACAACATGTAAATAAAGAAATGTCACAAAGACATACTTTCCAATGTTTTGGGCTCACTCTCATTGAATCACGAGGTCATGAATGCATGGTGATATTTCTTTATTTACATTTTG
>OMLP01042411.1:9324-28398 GCA_900302685.1 Spondyliosoma cantharus | reverse complement strand
GGGGGTAAACACCTAGAGCAGGTTTTTAGAGACACCTCGATATGTAGACACCTCGCCGTGTCACCCCGCCATTATGTCCCCCATTATTGTGACACCCTCTCGTGCGCCGTGTGTGATGAAACCCTGTTGAACTCGTTATGTCCTCGTTACGGTGACCCCCGCCTGTAACGACATACTGACGTCCGCTCATTAATACCTTGTTTAAGCTCGGGTATTAACGGCAAAGCTCCCGCCTGCGTTTTTTTTTGGCAAACCGGACCATTTCTCTTCATGTGACCCCGGCGTTGCCTCCTGATACCGACACTGACTGACAGAGTGCTGACGGACAGCTGCAGGCTGGTCAAAGTGACCGGCTCGTGTTTTGAAGGTTGCGAGTTTTGATCCCTGTAGTATCCATCTGTCTGTGAGCGTCCTTGACATTGGCACTTAAGGCTCACGCTGAGAGACCAGATCACGCAGGGAATCTAGAAAAAGGAGACAGACAAACAGAAACTACGACTGCGACTGTAAATGCGTGCATCTTTTAATTCGTAGAGTACAGAACTGTGAAGGTCGACGCTAACGCTGGCTAACGCTCGATGATCAAAAAAAAAGCATATTTACAATCTATTGGAATGCTGGACAACATCCACCCGTGTGGCTCCCCCCTCAAGGAGGCTCGAGGAGGACGCACTTAAAGGTCCGATTACTCAGACAACATGATTATGTGATACGTGATTACACTCCGATCGCTCACCTTTAACAAACTTTGCAAAATAGCGACAGCAAACTCTAAATCAAACACGTATTCTTGTAAATGTGGCATTAAATGCATTAATTCATCAACCTGTTTCTTTGAGTAAAACACACTGTGGATGTTTGTCCCAGCAAACGACCACCTGAGACAGGGCCGGCCCAAGCCTTTTGGGGGCCCTAAGCAGAATTTGATTTGGGGCCCCCCTCCCACCTCCGCGGAGTCACCTGTGCCTGACATTTATTGACACATATGTCACACTATCATTTTATATTATAAACTGTATTAATACAGTCACAGATTATGAACTACTGTCCCCCTGGGCACAGATGCATAAGGACCCCCCGCCATACCTTATTTATACGAAAGTGGCGTCCTCCCCCTGAAAATTTTGAATGTGGTGGATGTGATTTCCTGTATTCTGGTGCCTTTTGGGATGACCAGCTGGAGATTCGTTCGGATTCACAGGCTTTTGCTTTTTGACTTGTTGAGGTAGTGACTTCCCGCAACGACTTGGGCTTCAGGGCGCCTTCAGCTCTTGGGTCATTCAGGTTCATTCAGTGGAGCTCCATCCAAAATCCATCCTTGCCTTGTCTCAGCACGCGAGGTGTCTAGTTCATGAAATCGGAATCATCTTGTCTTGAATTATTCATTCATTCATGTCACTTGTTTAATGTATTTAATATGTAAGAAAAAATGCCTCGGGCCGGCCCTGACTCAAGATGTCACTCAGGACGCATGGTTGGAACCAGAACGGGCCTGTTGGACCCTCGGTTCTATGTGATACAGTAACAACACTGACAATAACAACATCACTGTAGCTTCCTCTACCACATGCACAGCGGTGTATAACACAACTTCTGCTGCAGATGTCAGTAGTTTCTTTTTTTCTCTGATTCTCTTTATTTCCCTTCTGTCGTTATTAGATTAGATATTAGAAGACAGAGCTTAATTGCTCCGACATGTTATATTTTCCACCTTATTAAATCCTCTTTATGTGTTGTGAAATCACAAATACAGTGCGCCGACGCAGGCACTGTACTTTAGATATGACCCCTGCAGATTCAAAATGTAGGACATTCGGGCGTTTGACTTGCTGGTTGGATGGACGATTGACTGACTGGAAAAAAAGGTGATGAGATGGACAACTGGCTGCCTATACTGACTTTTTAGGGGCACGCTCGGGCGAGTCATGTGCTCTTTGATCTGGTTTTGACTGTCAAGCTACGATTGTGCATATAATGAGTCCATAGGGAACGAGGCACAGATGTAGCAGCGAGTCAGAGAACGAATAAAAAAGCATGACGTGTCAGGATAGTGAGTCTGGGTGAGGATATTCTCAGTAGGAATGTGTATAAATCAAACACTGACTCCAGTGGTTTCAGGCCTCACCTTGCTGCAGTGATGCACAGGTGCGACTCGGGACAACGTGATGAAGCGAAGAAGCAAAACAAATTCTAGTTCCTGCAAAAATCCCATGAAATCAAAGTGTCAGAGGATACTTGATGTTCTCGTGGTTTCTAACAATAAGAAAGATTATCTTAAAAAGTTATTAGCTCAACTGAATTCAGAACGTTTAAGAGGTGAAGGAAGTTGAAGTGGCAGCTCATACATTAGCACCAAAAGACATTAAAGTGGAAGATGAACTTTAGAAACTGAAAATCGAGGTACAAGTTGCGATGAAACAGGCTATTCAGAGGTCATTCGAAGTCTAAGCACTGAAAGAAATGGAAGTGTCGCTTTATGACTTCATAACAGCTCCCATGAAGAAGCTCTCGGTGCGACAAGAAAATATCAAAAGACAGAATCCATGCAGAAATGCACACAGCCAACAAATTAGAAACTGTGCCTTTAAATGAGCTGACAGGACTTCGGTAAGGTTGTGGTGTAGCTCTCTCCCAGCACGGTCTTGGTCGCAAAAGCTGACGCAGGAGAACGATGGGCGGTGTTTCCTCAGGCCTGTTGGAGCTGACCAATGACAGCAGACTGGTCTTTTCAGGATGGGGGGGGGGGCTTAAAGACACAGGCACCAAAACTGAATTTAAACCAGTAGACGTCTAAAATACAAGCGTGGACCTTGAGGTGAAAGCGTGCCGGTCTCTAGTGTTGTTGCTGAAAAGAATCGACGCATGAATTAGTGAGTTCATGAACAATGTGCGAGACCGACTGTCATCCACATCAGGCGACTGCGTGGGCGACACAGAGGTGATGTTCTGCGTTTCTATCCCTCCAGGAGAGAATATTTGATCCGACTTCCTTGCAAAAAAAAAAAAAAAAAAAAAAAAGATCTGATATGAAAAGATCACCTGTGGTCTTTTGCATTATTCTTTTGAGTTAGTTCAGGCCCGGCTGACCATTGTGCTCTGCCTTGGGTTAAAAAGGGTTTCCTACTGGTACATTTTAAATGGCAAGAATAGTGTTAGTCTCAACATTTCAGATTCAGTAATAGGCCCCAAGGCTGCTTGGTTCGTGGTGAAAAGGGAATGAATTCACCCTGGGTCCACTCCCGGGCTAGTGCACTGATAACCAGAGGCTAAGAATGTGAGGGTGTGTTAGGGTTCATATCCGGCTCTCGAGTGTAGAGCTATCATGTCCATTGTCTATGCCTGACAGGTGAATGTGTGGGCAGCAGGCGGAGGAGAGTGTGGCAGACGGAGCGGTCGGGTGATTGTCAGGTTTTCAGTGTAGAGCTCTCATGTTTAGTGGGTGAATCCATAGGCGGCTGGCTGTTGAATGCAAAGCTGTGATATCATAGCGTGGGAGCAACTAGTGGGACTGAGTATTAAACCCTTCGTTTACTCCTCAGACAAACTAAAAAAAATCCCAAGTCTCTCCTCTGTTAAGTTAACGGGCTACATCTCAGCGCGCAGAACTGAGCTGAATGTTTAAATTTGGACCATGTTTTAAGCGCAGGTGATTTATTACTGACAAGGCAACTCAAGTGCGGTGGATTAGTGTTGGCTTCATTATAAAAAACCTGCATTAAACAGATGAATGTGACTGGACCGGTACTTGAATTCTGGCTTTTAAAGCTATATATTACTTGTGTTTATAAAATGACTGAGAGCTGTAATATTTCCCGTGGTGTAGATAGAAAACGCGGAGAGATCTTCCAACCTGTGTGCACAACCAGTGCTTGCATAACAACAAGAAGCGCATCCCAACCTCTCACCTTGGAGGTGTCATGTCTGCTGATTTATTTTTTCAAGGGCACAGGAAGAGAGAATTACGAATATGGGTCGGTGTGCCCGCCGGAAAGATTGTTCTCGCATCAAACTGGCCTGTCTCTGCAGTAGAAAGACGCAAAAAAAAAAAAAAAGTGTAATTGAAATTATATTAACAGAGAAAACAGAGAAGGAACTCTGTTACTCCCTTATTGGAAAGGTAGAAATGTACACACAGCAGCAGAAATAATACGGCAGCCACGTCCTCAAATATTCTCCATTACAGCTCAAATATGTTTCAACAAACATTTTAGGCGAGATATAGTCAGTGTAGTAACAGAATCTCGGTTTAGAGTTTGGTGAGATTACCCGTCACTCCATCCAAAAGAGGGATAGAGAAGTGTCTCTCTCTCTGTCTATTCTCGTTGTGTCTGTTGACGCTGGAATACAAAAATGGCTAAGTACAGTCTGTAGTTGTTAAAACAGCCCTGAAAATGTGCCAGGTGATGCTTAACATTTGGGGAAGTTTTGACAGAACAAGAGTGGGAGGCTGTGAGTGCCGGCAACATGGAGAATACTTTACTGTTGTTAATTTTCATACACTGACATCGTTGCAGTGACACAAAGCTGGTTGAAAATCTGCAAAGTTCCAGTTAAATGTTTTGATTCAGTCCTCTGATAGTACACAACATGTATCTACACATGCACTTATAAATTAGGCCATGAGACTGAAGCCTTGCTTGTGTATTTCCCCAGAATGTGTTAAATACAAGGCCGGCTTACAAAAAGCTTGATTAAGTGCCGTGCCGCACTCTCCCGCTTTTCTTTTCTGTCCGTTTGCAGGTCGACCATCCCAGCATTAGGTTAATCATTTCTATTCACTCCTGGGATGAAGTGGCTCAATAACAAGCAAAGCAAATCAAGAGAAATTTGTAAGAATTTAAAATAGGTGGAGCAAAATATTAAAGCAAAACCGCAAATTACAAAATCTCTTCAGCTGAAATGTTTGAATAATGCTTTACACGTCATTACAAATCACTGTATGGTGTAAATACCAAAAGCAAAGGCAAAGAGAAGAATCAGAAAATTTACACCGAGAAGAATCAAACTAAACCTGCAATCACAGAATCTGTAATCACAGACTCGCTCCCGCATGCTGCTATGAAACAGCTTCCTCCCTCACCTGGCACTTGTATTGCATTCAGTGCTTACACTGTATTGTGCCTCAAGTGTTCTAATTGGAAAATAGCAACTGACTTGATTTACATAAGTGGTCTTAATAAATCAGGCACTGAACTGGGGTAAGCTGCTTGTTAAGTTTTGCACACTGGAGTAATTAACATGCCTCTTAAACACATTTGTGGGTGATTTGCTGACTGCTGAAACCTGGTTTTCACCGTTCTGTGCTTATTTTAAGAAGGTGTGTGTGTGTGTGTGTGTGTGTGTGCACGGCTGACCTTAAAAACCAGGTTTTCAGTTTAGAGCAGCACATCTATGATGGATGAATTTGTGGATGACTGAGTGTCTGTGTGATGTCTAAAACCGGGTTTTTAGTGCAGAACGCTCATATATAAATGTGTGTGTGTGTGTGTGTGTGTGTGTGTGACAGTCTGTGCTGCAGAGATGTGCTGAATCTTAAGCACAGCTACTCCGCCTCATAAAGGCGGCATTCACGCAGGAGGGGGAATCAGTTTAGTCACCACCTCAACTGCATGACCCACATTAAATATGTTGTTGCTTTATGTACTTGATGAAGCTCAACATTAACACAACAAGGCAGATGTGATGTGTGAGTCAGTATACTGTAGAATCGTTATCATAGATTATGGCGACAGAAAATATGAACTTCTGACAACTGGAAGGTGTCCCTTAAACCATATGCGGGAACACCTCAATCATGGTAAGCTGCACTATAAAGGTAAGCTGCAGGTAACTAAATCAATATTACTCCAACTTCCAATTAACCTTCTCTGGTGAAACTGGCTTAAAGAATTTAACTACAAGCCTGTTGTCACCTAAAGAAAGGACTTTATGGGTCAAAATGAACGCAGCTTATTATGACCCATATTTACAGTTGTTAGGCGGCAACCCTCCAATGGGTGTATTGATTATTACAGCTGAAAAGGAGGAAGTGAGGAGAAGTTATGTCAAGTATAAAAAGTTCATACAGGGAAGAGGTCGGGGATGAACAGTTAGATGAAACAAGCACACTGATTTCGTTTCCGGATACTGCTGTTCGATGTCAAGTGTAAAACAGAAGTCAACGGTGAGTTCTTTTAACTTTCTGACGCAGTGAAGTTATGTCATGCAATGTAAGTTATTCAGTTACAGAAGTAATATAGTGATTTTATCCAAACCAGGATGTTTTCCTTAACCTAACCAGATCATGTTCTTGTCTAAACGAACAGCAATCAATCAACAACGGTCTGGTGCATTTACATTTAGGACATTTATCAGACGCCTTGTCCAAAGCGACTTACAGTAATTCATACATACACTGATGTCTGTGGCTGCCATGCAAGGTGCCGACCAAAACATCAGGAGCAGTTTGGAGTTCACTATCTTGACCAAGGACACTTTGAAATGACCTTTCGATAACAAGACGCTGGCTCTACTCCTGAGCCACAGCCGCTCTTGTACACGTGTCGCTGTTGTGCTGCAACAGTCGTGTTGTTTTCGGGAGACACTGATTATCGACCTATTCAGTTGCTTAGGCAGGAGGATGTGTTGTCAAGTACAAACAGACTACACATTTATATTTTTTCATTACCATTAATGTAAATGTGTCATTTGTAACTGATTGCATTGTAGTAGTGAACCACAGTATTATCATCAGCTAACCAAGTCTACAGATTGCTTTTGGTTATTTCAAAGATTATACCATTTCAGAATTGCCTCTTGTACAGCCTTTTATTTTATAGCTTATCACATTTCTTTATTTCATATCTAGCACCTGTACTTCATGCTTCCTTCTTATCAGGCTAATTTAAAAAACAACAGCTGTGGTTGTCAGAGAACAACCACTAATTAACGCTCAATACGCAATCTACTGCAGACGAACAGAAATTAGCAACTAGCTGGTAAAAACAGGTGCACGTCAGAAGCAGAACTCCAATGGATGGGAATGCTTAAATATTTGGCTTCTGCCTCGACTGATGCAGATGATGTGGTGACGTAGTAGCATACAACACGTGTCTTTAATCGGAAAGTCCAGAAGAGTTAAGGATAAAAAAATAAACTCAGAGTTGAGGATTTATTTCACATGTTCTGCTGGGGGAAAAAAAAAAAAAAAAAGCTGTCAAGTGTGAGTCAGTCAGGTTCCTGGAGACCTTCACGATCAACAGCGATAGGAACGTTTGCCCGATCACGTCCAGCAGAGATTTTTCTCGTGGTGAGTGGAGTAAGCACATCGCATTAATCCTAATTGTACGAATCAGTTATTTAGAGTCTAGTCATTTGAAATCCACGAAGCAGAAAGTGCCGGATTAAATTTTAAACCTGAGTCATAATTTGTTTCTTTGTCTTTCTCCAACCAAAAGGCACCGTAGGCCATTAATAATGTAGCCTCGCAAAATACATCGATGGAGCAGTACAACTGTAAAATGTATGTAGTTATTGTCGGAGCAGTACAGGAAACTTCTCTCTGGCGTTATACTTTTCTCCATTGTTTAACTCAAAGGCGCTGTCAAAGGAACTGTTCAAACTGTTCAAACCCTGCAATGCAAAACTGCCACAGTTCACACGGTTCAGCGCTGACAAGACTTTACTTCAGTCAAGCAACGGCGCCCTAGACACCTGAATTTCTGTCTCTTTCTCCACTGGGAAGTCGCATACACCTCTGTTCTTCTGCTGCCTTTTACCAAAGTCTACAAAGACCCTGAAAAGCCTTTTAACAAGTGAAAAAAAAAAGAATGTCTGTTTTCTAAAGTTGAACGTGGGAGCGGTGTCATTCAGTTGGTACCATGCGACTTGTTCAGAAAGAGCAAGGGAGCGTGGGTGACATCTCTCTCTGTCACACTCTTTCACTCTCACTCATTCTCTGTGTCAATTTCCCCTCCTCTCTCAATCTATTTCTCTTTTCTCTGACTAAACCGGGGTGTGATGACTCTGTGACAGCTCCACAAAAAAAAAAAAAAAGTCCCATTTTGAAGTTGAAATGTGGGGTTCTTGTCAATGGGGGCAGAGTGGGGGGTCTTTGTGTGCAATGAGTCTATGTGTGTCTTTGTGTGTACGTTTGTGTGTGTGTGTGTAACAGTTTGTAAATGCGCGATGCACGCTAAGAGTGACAGGTGGTGGGCCGAGGGAGGGAAAGAAGGGTGAGAATTTAAAAATGGCGTGACTGATGGCTTGATTGCCAGGGCTGATTTAAACCATAGAAGATATAAAAAGCGTATATAATCTTGACTTTCTCTTCTGAAGAACTTTTGTCTCTGACTATTTCAGAGTTGCTCTGTCAGGAAGCTTTTGAACTAAGAATCAAATGACTGCCGGAAGCAGCGTCAGATTGTTGCCTGATGAAGGCAAGATATCCAACAATATCATATTTTTGCATTTGAATAATCATTGCCATCATTAAAATCTATTCTAAAATGTATAGGAAGCCAGTGCAATGAAGCCACAAGTTGGGTACTCATTTGATTTAATTTGTGAGGAATCTGAATTCTGGAAAAGTTGTGCTTGCTTAAGCATGAGTAGTTATCTAAACATGACAGTTTCCAGGTTCTTGGGAGATAAAAAGGACTGAGAACTGAGAAAAAACAAGACAACTAACACTAAGATTTCTACAGCTAACAGAGATGCTAGTTGAGAATGAACCAAGTTGTGGGGAGATGTGATTGCGTGTGGTGTCTGGGCTGATGATAACAACTTGACTTAGGTATGCCCTGAGAGAGATTATTTGATTGTTACAGGTGTGATCGGAAGAGAAATAAAGCTGTGTGTCATCTGCGTAAAAATAATTGAAACTAAAGTTGTGTTTGCAGGTTATTTAACATATAAATGGAAAAAGGCAGGTGACCAAGGACTGACCCCAGAGGTACCCTACAAGACTAAGATTCAGGAAATACCAGTAGCAACACTAAAAATCCCATCTTTGTGGTACGAATAAAACCAGTGTGTTACCATGGATGCTCATTTAAAATTGTATGGTCGACAGTATGAGGCAACAGTTAGATCTAAAAGGATTACCAAGATGAGTACCTGGAACACTGATCGGATACTAACAGGTGGAGTTAAAACATTGCAGACCACTGACTGGTCATATATGATGTTAAATCAAATGAATAAATTAACTAAACTGAACAGAAAACTCTCTTTAAAGGCATGAGCTTTCCCTCTTCAGCCCAGCAGATATGTATACTTAATTGAATCACTTAATTTGACTGCTGTGTGTTATGAAACATAATGAAAGACATCTGCAATACTTGCAGAGCGAGAAGTAGTGTAATTTGATAACATGTTAAATACTGTCAGGTTTGGCGAGATGTGTGCACTCACAAGTACCTTGAGACAGGAATGTTTCAAATTCAAAGTGATACATTTATTTTAAGAGCTGCAGCTGCAGAGCAGGGATGCTGCTGATGGGGATTAAGCGCCTTGCTCAAGGGCACTCATCCATCCAGCCAGCCAGCCATCCCTCCACGCAGCCCGACAGCCAAAGAGCCAAGGAGTCCTTGAACCAGCTCGCCAACTAGTCGTCCCTCCATCCCGCCATCCATTTTGGCCACAGCTCCGAAAAGTAATTGAACTGCTCACGTAAGAGGCCTGAATGGCAAACAACACACACACACACACACACACACACACATGAACACACACACTCCCTCTCTTCCTCTCTGCTCTTTCTCGTTGTGTCTCTTTGTTTCATCCTTTGCTCTGTATTTCTCTTCTCCCAGTCACTCTCGCCGAGCCAGCAGTCAGGATCTGTTGTACAGTCTTGGACTAAGAAGGCTTCCTTGGTTCCAATGAGAAAATGTGTTAGTGTCCTTCTCAATACTGGGAGGCTTTTTGTGTGCATTTGTGTGCGCATATATATGTGTGTGTGTGTGTGCGTGCCTGTGTTTCTCCATGAGTTGTGTGTTGCAGAAAACAGATGTAATATCACAGAGAACATCTGTCTCCAGTGTGTTGACGGGGGAGAAGGATATGCAAAGCTCTGCACTTGGCGCTCGGTTGTGATGTGTGCGCGTGTCTGCGTGTGTGTATTTGTGACTGTCTCAGCTTTTATTGCTTCATAAATCTGCTTCTGGGAGCCCAGTGCAGGACTGCGAGTGTATATATATATATATATATGTATAGTGTGTGTGTGTGTGTGTGTATAGATCCCATACATGCATGCTCAAAACTATGGAAGGTCACATATAAAAGTAACAATATTGCTGTGATTGGATTTTGTTTTTCTTTTCTTCTTGGAGTGAGTTGAGTCCTTTATCTAGAACTTCACTTTAAAGCACTTCCAGCTGCAGTGATGCATTCACGTAATTGTCTTCATTAGTCTTTCATATTAAATCAGTGTGATCTGATGACTCCTCTCAGTATGTCTGGTTGAATTGTTTGCAGATACATAAACAACCGTTCGACCTGCCTTGTTTTTTTTTCTCAGCTCTGATGTTTCTCTCGGCGCACTATAATTAGAAAGCAGGTGGCCAAAGGTTGTTTCTTAAAATGCCATTTACTGAGGCAGTTATGTAAAAAAAAAAAAAGCTGTATTTACTGCATACTCACTGCTGTCACATTGAAACATTTCAAAAACGTTACAGTTAATTATGTTATGTGAACACGCTTTTGATGAAAGGAACCGTGAAACATTTAAACCTCAGCGTGTGATTTCTGAATGTGTGGTTGCCAATCTAAATATAACAGTTTAACCTCATTTCTGGAATCATTTCTTTTTCTTTTTTTTCTTTTTTTTTGAAGATGTGTTTTTTTTCATCTGACAGCTGTAATATAATATATACTGATGATTCAAGTACATGATATTATGAGGTGATTCTGAAGCCCGTGTCCTCTCAGTATGAATGGTATCACGCTGTGCTGCTTTTGAACAATATTTTCTTCAGATTCTTTCACCCGAGGCTCTCCCTCTTGAAATACAAGCACCGTAGTGCTCGCCAAGAGGATTAATGAGTAAGCTTTGTACTGGGAGGTTGCAGGTTTGAATCCTAGGCTGGCTGTGGATGATCTTAGTACTGGAGGGAATCCAGGAACCATTTCGCCCCCCCTCCTCCTTAAAGCTCTTATTTCTGCAATGGAGTTGCTCAGTGTGTGCAATAAAAGCCAAATAGCAAATGGTGTAAAAGGAATCTCTGTGAATTCAAAGTGTTATTTTTTCAAAAAAAAAAGAGCAGTCCTCCCGGCAGAAAGTGATAAAATGACTGTGTGACACCAACATCCTCCACAGAAACAAATTCTTTGAAACAGCATGTGGAGCCTGTGCCTCTGAAACCCTTCTTCGAAAGCTAAAGTCATGAAATTCTGTCAGAAGTCGAGGCTCTTGTGGTGCAGTGGTTGTCACTCACTTTCTCTCCCTTTCCCTTTCCGTGTAATTTTCTTGTCACTCTCGGAATGAATTATCTATCAAAAAAGACACGGAAATATGATTATATTGTAATAAAACTTTGCCGAATTTTCTCACATTCTCTGCATAAATGAGAGCGAAAGATCTCATGTGCTGACGCTTTGCACAATAAGATATACTCACAGATGTTTGTGCGATGCTTTGCGCAAATAGCTTATCTCCTACCAAAAACGTTGGACTTGAAAGGTTCCTTCAGGCAGTGACATAAACAAGACACGCCAGCGACCGACTCACCGGACCTTCGTGGTCGCCACAGCGATTAGAGCTCCGTTTCTGCAGGATGAATGTAGGTCTACTTTTACTCACTGACAGAGGTCAAACATCTTCAAGGATTTCTGTCACAAAAGAAAGACCCTAAGTAACGGGATAACTTATAGATGATGATGTTTTCGGATCGTTGCCACGCAATTTGGAAAAAAAGGTGAATTATTAATTTACGCTCGTTTCAGACAGATCTATCTACCTTGTGATTTAAGTTGTTAATATTTTGACACAAAACGCGTTTGTAGTGTTGAATTAGAGCTTCCAGCTAATCCAGCCATAGTATGAAGCATTAATAATCTCGGGATATTGAATCAGTAAACTGACTGGGAGGTACCAAGCCGCTGCCAGACCTGCAGTACTCGGCACTCGACTGATTAACATGTAAGTGGGGCCAGAACGAACGATTTATAAATCATGCGCTGACTTCTAGGCAGATGACAGCAAAAGAATGGAAAGGAACAGAAGGAGAGAAAAAACAGGTGAGAAGAGAAAAGGGAAAGGAGAGCGAAGACATTGGGAGCTTGACAGACTCAGGCATAAAGAAGGAAATGGGGGCAAAAAATTATAATAAGTTCTCACAGTTCATTGTATTCATGACAGCCGCTTGATGGCTGGATCGACATTGATGTATTCATAAATGCTCCATTAACCAAACTATGCAGAATGTTGGATTAAGTTTGGACAAATTAAAAAGTGTTATTATGTCTGGCTCTGGACAATTTTTCAACAAATTCTGATACCTAAACATCAGCATCTCACAAAACGACACATATCATTTGTTCCCAAAATAACATGTAACGTGTAACAACACGCGTATACAAGCGTTTTGTTGTACAACTGCAGTTCGGTTTGGTTTAGTCAACACAAATACTTGCTTTGGTTTCGGCAAACGTCTCGGTTTGATTCACTTTCTTGCCACTTCCAAATAAACCTACGTTACCGAAGTAAGTTATGTGGTGTTATAGACGTGATATCTTAAAATAACCTGTTGACTTCTGGATTTAGTGGCCTGATGAATGAAGTCACTTTCTCCTCTACACCTGTAACTAGTAAAGCTGCTAGAGGTCGCCGTCTAACAGCAATTAAATATGGGTATAATGTAATATAATATAATTTTTGCTCTGGTTTCGGCACAAAACTTCAGGTTTTGGAAAAGTTCACGTTTTGGCTGAGGATACTTATTTTTCTGCCAGAAACATGGCTGAATCTGTGCCAGCTCTCCTGAAAAAAGATCCATTGGTTTCTCACAACAGTCTCAAACTGCAGACACAGGCTTGGCAGCTTTTTCACACACTACCACACCAACATCCTCCCCATCTCCTATTGTGAATGTCAGGTCACAGACATGTAATGTGTAGTATTAATATTGTGCGTTGCCAATGACACGAACACAATGTGAACACAATCAGTGGTTTGCTGACATGTTAGCTGACAACATTTGGTGGGAACTGGTCCCCTCATCATGAAAATAAAATCCAAAACTTTGGGAGAAAAGCTAATTATTTATCTTAAAGGGATGTTTTCCTGAGTGTCAGGCGTGTTGATAATATTGCCTGTGAGTAGCAGGAGGACTGCCAGTTGCATGTTTTGTCAAGCTTCCCTTTTTTTTTCTGCAAGAAGTTATTAAAGCGGCAGAAGCTTCGGATACAAGCCATTAACACAAATTTACTGAGGCAAAGAAGGAGAGAAAGAGGCACGGAGAGATAAAAATGGACCTGGAAGCAGCAGTTTAGACCATTAGGGAACCTGTTTTATGCTCGTGGTAGTGAGACCCTCTTGTTAGATGAGTCTTCAGAGTGCGGCATGTGAAAACACCGGGAACATTTTGTACCGTACCCGCTGTGAGCTGCCTTCTATCAGCCTGAAGCACGCTCGGCTGATTCGGATGAGTTACTGGCCAAACAGAGGAGCGTCTTTGGGGTGTTTTCCACACAAAGGATTCACACAAAAGCGGCCGATTCTGTCAAAGGGTACAGAAGTAGATCTAAGAGGCTGATGTTTTCTGCTGTTGTGTTAGGCACAGGAGCACAAGATGTGTCCGACATCTTGACGTTTGTGTTAGAATCTCACAGTCTTTGCAGGAAAGCAGCAAAGTTTCAACAAACTTCGGCAGCACACCCGATGCTCTTTCATCGGCTGGATAAAAAAAACTTGGCACAACACAGTTCTTTCAGCCCAGCAGCTATGATCCCTTTTTGCTATTCCTAGCCAACACGCGCTCACCTGTCAGTCTTCCCAACCTACAACAATAGTTACAGCTGTACCGGCTGTGTTCAAGCGATCAAGTCACCTCCAACCAATCCACCAAACCGTCTGTTTGGATCAAGTGCACAGCTGGTCAGCAACAGGAACAACGAGGTTGACTGTTTGAGTGCTCAGAGCGTGATTGGCTGGCAGCGTTGACGTCTATTAGCACTTTTGAACTGCTTACGTGTTGTATATCACATAAACCAGAATAACGAAAACCTCGCCTTCCCTTACAGCAGGATGGGGACAGAGAGTGAAGCGATAGACCGACAACAGGACGGTCATGAAGCTGTGCAGTGTTTCATATTCCTTGAGAATGAAATAAAGATTGGATGGAGATGTAAGGTATCGAGAGGTGTAAAAATAAATGCACGGAGACTCACTGTAGAGAGTAAAGGTTACGAAGAGTCGCTTCGTCCGCCCATCATCTATCTCAGCGGTCGACTTTTCTAATCAACCTCAGTTGGTTCACAGAGTGCGGACGTGCAAACTTGTGTAGAACCGCAGAGGCTATATAAAGATAAGACAGCCCTACAAGTGCAAGAGAGAGTCGGCGAGAGGAGGGAACGCGTGAGTTCAATAGTGGCAGAAACCGGGGAGAGATAAGAGAGGAGGGGAGGACGAGGTTGGATGGAGGGAGAGAGGGCACCGGAAGGGTAAGGACGGAGGGAGAGGAGCAAAAGGGGAAAGATGGGGAAAGAGGGAGAAGGTGCCAGGAACGGATGAAACTGAGAAAATGAGGACGGGGAGTGAGGAACCTTGTTTTCACTGATAAGCACATATCAAAGCTGTCTTGGCTGTCAGATCAAAGGCTCGGCATCACCGCGGAGTTGACCTTTTTAGGTATCGTGTGTCCAGTCGGGCCACTGGGATCGGCAATCAGTGATAAGGGATGAGCTAAACCGACTCGCGTGTAATACAGAGTTCTCCTGGACTCTCTGGGATGCCGAGATACAGGAAGATGGGTCAGGTCCTAAAAAAAAAAAAAAAAAAAATGATTTGATGCAGTATGACATGTTTTTCATCTTCCATCAAAGTAAACTAAACGCTGCATGTCCCGCGTGAGAACGTACATGAGACCCGAGGCTCGCGCTCGGGTTTTCATTTGAACTTTTGTGTTCCTTTTTTCTTTTTTTTTTTTCTTCGCATTATTGATTTGAAAGTTTTCTCTCCAGGTGTGAAAATGTCTCCTCGTGTGTGTCCTCCTTTTTTTCCTCTGCTCCGCCTCAATTATGTTGACATTTCGCTTCGCACCCAACAGCTGAACCACGTGTCAAAAACCAGCATGTGCACAAAAAAGCGTGTCGTGTGCGGGCTTTTGCTGAATACGTTTCAATTAGGACGGACTTCCTTCTGAGGGAAATAATCATGTTTTTTACTGCCATGTGCACATCAGATGAGAAATATCAGCCGCTATCGTGATATCCATTATATTTAAGAGGGAAGGTGAAGCGTGACTAATTTAGGAACCCCCTTGATGGAGCCTGGATGCAATTGTTCGCGGTGATGAGATGATGATGATGATGATGATGATGAAGATCCGGATGAAATGAGATGCGCTTTGATGAACTGGAGGCGAATGGGATGGAGGAGGGGTCGCCATGATTTTTTTGCACTGAAACAACAGCAGAGAAGAGAACAGATTTAAAGTTTAACTTCAACCACTTGATTGGTTGATTTAATAGTTATAACCAAACAGTTACAAGTGAAGACAGCAAACACCAACATGCTGCAGGTCATTACCCCCCTCAGTGCCACTGCTTGCTGCATCTAGGCGGACGTCACATTTGTAATCTCGTGTCTGGTATGTTAAATAAGTCAAAGTTGACTTTTGGTTGTCAGCTGTCTCCTGAATGAACATCTGGATCCATCCATGCCAGCCAATTCCATGTGTGTCCATTGCGGCGAAAGCTACGAAAGCTCCATTTTTAAGATTGACTGTATTTTCGTTTTCGGGTCAAAATCATTTTCAGTGGGAGTGCTACCCCGACCCCCGACCCTCGGCCGTCAGAGGGACGGCTGTTTCATTTTGTGTTGATCGTTTTGATGAGCTACGTTTTCTTGCCCAGCCGTAATAAACGCTGAACCCACTGAGACGCTGGTTTCCTCCTTATTCCGCCCGTCCTGCGAGCCGCGAAGCTCACAGCATCATTTTTAAAACACTAAGAAGGTTCGACACGACGTGAAACTTTGCTCGTAGCATCACCAGGGTCTCCACACAGAGTTTACTTACAGTCGAGAGGTATCGATCTCCGAATGCGACGTATCGTGGAGGTCAGTTAAGGTGGAACGCTCCTAAAGCTTAGTTCCGTATGAATGCACGGCCAATTCGTTGTTTTGTCGTTAGCGAAAAACAATATTGACCTTGAAGTTGAAAAAGGAGCCTCGTATAAGAAACAATAATAAAAATCAAAAGCTGGAAAAGTCACGTGAGATCTCGTGGGCACCTTCACAAAAAGACCCTCGGTTGCGTTTTGGCGAGAATTTAAAGAAGATAACATTTTTACGCCAGGCGCTCTTTTCTCGATGTGTTCAGCAGCATTGGTACTGCTCTGAGAGAGAGAAAATGAAAGAGGCGCCAAATGAAACCAAAACACAAGCTATGTAATGCTTTGGAAATGCTGTCAGAGGTTCAGCTAATGATAAGCAAAAACACTTCGCTGCCCCCCCCCCGGAAGCTTGTCTTGGATTTGATGTGAGGATTTAACCACAAAAAGATCAACAGACAGACCCGTTTAAAAGAGCGGACGTCAGCTCAAATAAGCCGCTTTCACACGGCACCAGATTTATTACATTTCTAAAATAAACTGAACTCGAAAATTGAGCTCAGATGGTGTTATTGGAAATGATAGAGGTCAGAAAGAGGCACAGAGGCGTAGCAGAGAGACGTCGGTGGAATCGGGATTAAAGGAAACAAACAGTAGCTCTCCGTGTTTTATAAGGGAAGAGGAAACAGGCCAGAAAACCAGCCACCCAGAAATGATCGTTCTCATCATCATGGCAACTGCTGAGAAACTTTTTTTTTTTTTTTTGGTTAAAAGTCCAGTGGCATCCCAGTCAGACACCAAGATGTTTTGTACATTTGAAACCATTTGCAGCATAAACAGTTCTGAATGGCTTACGTTTCCTGTACAGCCAGAGGGTGTGTTTCAGTCGAGTCCAGCAACCATCAGGTAGCAATAACAGTAAAGAACCATGATAATTTGGACAAATTACATCCAATGGCTGAGTTAACAGCAACACATTCTCCCCCATTTTATGGGCTTTTGGTTGAGGGGATGGTGAAAACAACTGGGATAGTCGAGGAGCAAGTAAAGCAGTAAAGCTCACACGTAATAGAAACAACCGCGACGTGCTCACAGCACACTGGGAGGGCTCGGAGTCGGCAAAACGCCCCGAATGACACATGTTGTTAAACGATAGCGACTCCAGCAACCCTGTCAGTTCTCACTAAATAAATGCTCCAATAAAAGCCAACGACTTTCTGAAAAGGGTTTTAGATGCATTAGACACTCCGGGTTTCTGATGTCACTCCTGTTTTGCTGAAGAGCTCCCCTGCCGCTGTTTTTAATGCTCCTACCAGTAACGCTCTATGTGATTATAACACCTTTACCCAGATTGCAAATGTTTTTTTTCTGTCGCTGGTGACTCCCAGTCTCAGTCATTTTTCAACCATCCCCCCCAGTATGTTCGCCTGTGTCACCTTTCTAATTAAAGTCTTGTACATATCTTCTAAGGTGTGAATGGCTGTGATCAACTGTTTTCTCCGTTAAGCACTTGCAGAAAGAACTGTTTGCTAATGAATCTAAATCACTCAGTGGGGAAAAACAAGGTCGCATACAAATGCAATAAGACGGCTGTGAGAAGTTCATCGGCAGCCAACATTTTCTGGCTGGCGTCAAACCTCGCCGTGCCTTCGTGTTCAGGCAGAGGAAGAGTTTCCCTGGTAGCCGAGCGGCACGGGAATGAAAGGGCCGCCGCTCACTTGATGATCGTGTTGCTCAAAACAACTATAGAGACTCTACTGTATGGTAAACAGTGTGATGTAACGGCGGTGTAAGAGCAATATCCTTCTGCGGCTGAATACATTTGTTTAAGGTTTGTTTACGCTCCCAAGGGCAAAAACATTACCAACGAAGGGAAGACAGCAGATTCAGTGAAAACTAATCTGCCGACATGTGAATTTGACCCGAAGACAAATAGCCCAGATATTAAGTTAACAACATGAAGAACTGCAGAAAAAAAACAACACGCAAAAAAAAAATAATAAAAGCCATAAAACAATACAGCTGCAGCAGAGGGAACATGGCTGTGAACGATCAAGCGACGGGGAGCAACAGCCACCGAATAGAAATGGTGATTGCCTCAGGACCCTTTACAATATTAATCTTCTAATAATCTGACTATACAATGAGCGATCTCTTGACAATTACAGTATGGTCTGTGAATCAGTATTATAATATGAAAGCAATTTCAGCATTTAGATTGAGGTTTTGAGAGCGCTGCCGCAGCAGAGCTCATTTCTCAGCCGGGGACTTATTCTGTCAGTCGATCAGATGCTGCAGCCTGCAGGTCTGGCGCAGGTCAGATCTGCAGTGGAGCAGCCGCAGCGCTGGTGGGAATTCGGCGCTTTGCTCGAGGACACTTCAGCATTGTGACAAGATTCAAGTATCACCTCCCTGTTGACTGTGACATCGGAGCCGCGCCCTTCTGCCGCGCATCTTTTCATCCCGTTAAAACGGATTTCAAGCTTCGAATCTATTTGGGAAAAAAAAAAAAAAAAAAGCGCAATTGATACGTCTATGTTGGACTGCCAGTGAATAGGAAAGTGAGCCAAAGGGCAAGACAACAAGGGTGTGTGTGTGTGTGCGTGTGTGTGTGTGTGTGTGTGTGTGAAGGAGAGAAACACGGGCAAATGTTATGCGTATGAGTAAGCGGACCGATTTAAAGAGAGGGCACGTAGGGGCCACAACCATAAATGAGTGAAATGGAGAGACATAAACAATGAATACAAGACAATGTTGCTCTGTATCTGTGTGTGTGTGTGTGTGTGTGTGTGTGTGTGTGTGTTGGTGTGTGTGTGTGTGTGT
>OMLP01042407.1:0-11856 GCA_900302685.1 Spondyliosoma cantharus | reverse complement strand
AGAGATATGTGATCTGTTGTGGGCCAGACTATATAGGATCTCAGTCTCCATTAAGCAATCATGAGCATCAGCTGTACATATACAATGATCCAGCCAGGATGTTGTATGCCATGCTTCACTAATATAAGTATAGCTATTAGATGGTAGCATCAATTTGCTTGTTAGGACTAACTTGTTGTTTAAACAGAACTCTAGTCGGATCACACTAATCAGTGGGTCCAGGGCCGGCTCTAGGCATAGGCGATATAGGCGGTCGCCTAGAGCGCCCTCTGCTGGAGGGGCAACGCCAGTCACCCTCGAGGGAGAAAAAAAAAGACAACTAATAATTTTTGATGCCCATTGGCGCCCTCCCTTCATGTCCTGTCTTGAAAATAATAAGTATTAACACAATAAAGAAACAATGACATGTTTCCCACTTGTGGTGCTGTGTCATGTGACATGTGGTCAGATAGGTGTCACAGAAGTCAGGTCAGGTCATGTCAAGTGACAGACAGGTTATGTTTTGATTTTTTGTGAGATGAAACGGCCATCAAAGCCCTCGGGTGCGCAGTAATATAAAGGTAACATTATGTCATCTTTTTTTAAATGCCGTTTTGTGTGAAGCGTTTCATTTGTATTAGCTTACTAGCTAGGTTGAAATAAAGCAACGCTGGCTTAAAGCGCTAGACAATGACTGATAGCTAACTTACTAAGAAGGATAAATGAATCATGAATCAAAGTAGAGGCCGACCCGTCCGGATGCACCACCGGTGCAGGTTGTACTCTGTGTTCTTTATTGTGAAATGGTAGTTGTTTTGACTGAATGGTACAAGTTTGTTAGCAATTACAGTAAATTTAGCTTTTTTTTGGCAAATAAAATAAAGTTTATTTGTACAGTACCTACTTTATATCAAACCTCATTAATTAATTCATCAAATGAAGTAGAATGACAACAAACTTAACAGTATGGATGTACTCTATGTTTGAATACAGCTACATCAGGCATCATGCAGCAGCAGCGCTACCACATCAACCACACCACCCACCTCTGAAAGTCTGCTTGAAGCAGGTAAGCTATGTAATTGCATGTTACAGCTGCAGTCACATTACTGAACAATACTATGGTCATTCATATTTTATGCTTCAGATGTGTTTATTGCCTGATGTGCTGTTATTTGTAAATCACTGTGTGATCTTACTGAAGGATTAATATCATGCTGAAAAGAGTGACTTGAAAGTTCATTGTTGTTGTTGTTCAAATAAAACTGTTGTGGGTGTTCAGATGTTGTCATTCAATTGTATGATGGTGTTCTTTTCTTTTTCTTTTTTTTGGGGGTGGGGGGAGCGCAATCTCGCCTAGGGCACCAAATGGGCTAGAGCCGGCCCTGAGTGGGTCATATTTTTTCCGCCAGAATATGGCCACCCCTCCGGATATTCTACCACGTATTATTCCCATACTTAAATCTGTTTTAGACTCCCCTGCCCCATAGAAGTTATCATGCGCTGAATTACGTTTATCTAGGTATTGTTTAGGTAACGGACTCTCTTGTATACATAGAATTTCAGTGCTCACAAACAGCTCGTCGACAACAATGCGTCGCGCTTTGTCCCCGGCCGCCTGTCCAAGGCGTTAGGACACAACTTTCATGATGATAATAGTCCAGAGTCTGACTTCACAGCTGCCCCAGCGTCAGACACACAATCATTCTTTGTCGCAGTGAGAGTTTTTATATCCACTGGTTTGCACGCTTCATAGACACCCTCCGGCCAAAGTTGTGCCTCATACATTTCGCCCACATTATTGCATTCAGCAGTGACTTTGAACGAGTTATATCGCCTCTGGGCACTGTCTATTATTTTTTTTGGCAGGTCACATCACGATGTAGATTTGTCTTTCAGGTAGCTGGCCAATGCTTCCGAATTTACATCAGGCGAGAATTTTGTGGCGAAGACACTCACCAGTTTAGTGTTCGCAACCTGTGTGGATCCCCCCTGCACTGGTTCCAACAATGCCACTTGTCTTCTCCGTCCTCGGGGGCATTCAATCTCGGCTTGCGCTGGATAGTAGCGTCCCCGTGTAGACGCTGTGGACGCCCGTGCTTGACTACACGGCTCCATTTCGGTGAAGCTGTTTCGGCGCCACGGTCACCCGAGCCTTCCTCAGCACAGTACCAGGCACCTGACCCGCGTTATCCACAACCCGGCTTGCGGCCTCCTCCTCCTCCTCCGGTGGTCTTGGGGCTGGGCAAACGTTTCGCCATTTCCTCACCCTTTCTATTAGGCGTAGTCGTTGATTTAATCCTGCGACAGCCGTACGGAGGTCCTCACATACGTTTGTTTGCGCAGACATAGTCTGTTTGGTGGTTGATAGATCCAAGCGATCTATTTTCCCCTGTAAACAGGAGACATCAAGGCTGTTAAAAGTCACCAGTGGAAGTTCGTTCGTCCAAGTGATGAGATACAAAACGAGGAATGTTTTCGCCAGCCTCGTTAAGCACTTTCAAACAACTTTTAACGTTGTTCACGTCCTTTTGAAGCCCCTTTATGCGCAACAAAGCGTTGGGTGGTATGTGGACAGAGCTCAAACAACACTTTTCTTGACTTCTCGATCCAGTCTGACCCGAAGTGATTCACAGTCAGCAAAACGACATCATCCTGACTGAGAGTTTTCATTTTAACCACGAGAAAATTCAACACCACAGTTTTACCATCAGCTGTCGTGTAAATCACCGGTTTTATTCTACTTTTTCTCAGAGGAGCAGCACCCGCCACGACTCAATATATGAGTTTTCTATCAGGGACTCCGTTCCTCCATCTGTGCAGCAGCCATCCAAAAAGCAACGGAAAGCACTAGGCGAATAGTGACAGTGTTGTGGTTTTCTCCATAACTGAATGAACAAGCTGTTCTCAGAGGAAAATAAGGTCCCCAGAACACTGTTCGCCCCATGTAAACAAAGTAAAACAGTATGAAATTGTATTGTCCTTAAAAGTGAGTTTGTTTATTCCGTTTACTCAGTCATTAAACAAAAATAGGTTGTTTATTTAGTTTGTTTAGGCATAAGGAATTAAGTCAATAAAGATCATCTCTTGTGATTCCCTAAAACTATATAGTGCACCTTTAAAATTACAAGACAGTGTTTTTTTTGTTTTTTGCTATTACTGTTAATTTCTCAGGGGGTAATACATAGTTCCTGATGAGAAAACAATCGAATTTAGGTGTAGATGAGTATAATGTGATGCAGATCCTAGATCTGTTGGGGTTAAATTATGGTCAAACCGCTATGGGTGGTTTGAATTTTAGAGTGATACAGGGCTATTGAGTTTGATATTGGATTAGGCTTGAATGATTTAAAGGGGACTGTTGGGCCTTGGCGGAGGTATGCACTTGGAGTTCCTACTTATATTATCACACATGATGGCAAACAAACAAACAAACAAACAAACAAACAAACAAACACATAAAGAGTAATTCAAAGAAGAGGGAAAATGGCTAAAAATTGAAAAAGATTAATGTGATAATTGTACTGGACTTCTGTTTCGTGTGTGTGTGTGTGTGTGTGTGTGTGTGTGTGTGTGCGTGGCAGCCAGGAGGGGATCTGTCCAAAGAGGTCGGTCATAAATTCTTTGCTCCACACTAATATCAAACACCATTTTGTGACATTTATGACATGCCAGTAATTTATTTTGTGCACGAACAGACCCACATGCTTCCGTTCCTTGGAGACCTCCTCGCTCCAAATAACTTTTATGATGCTTTTTGTGAAATCTGGCCCTTAACAGGTTTCCTACATAATGGTAAAATATTCTGGCAGGCTGGGTCAGAGTGCTCTTAAAAATAGTGCCAGAATTCTACAGTACACAAGCGTAGCTTTTTAGCTCATCTGTGGCACTTCTGTTAGCAGCACCACATTTTTCCATCACCTATAATGTGTTGTTATGTTCTGCCTGTAATATTTTCCAGCTCTTTAAATGTTTTTTTTTTTTTATATAATTTTCACCTTGAATTGAATGTACTACAATTATTATACTACTTTTACCTTATTGTCAATGTTGTATTTCAAACTCAGGTGGAGCACAAACCCAGAACCACTGGACGTTCTGTTTACTGCTCACTGTGCTGACTGAGTACTGCACTTTCTTTGGATTTCCACTGAAAGGATGAGCCTAGTGCTATTCTTCATTTTACTTATTATCATCAAATTCACAAATCTCCTAAATAAACAAAACCTGTCAAAGAATTGTAGGAATAAGTATTGTCCCTGTAGCCAAAACCTGATATAGTTGCGATATGTGTTTTGTGTGTTTGATTGTTTATAACAAACTGATGAGTCGATCGACAAAAAAATAATATTTCATAGAAGTTTGAATCTTTTTAAATAAGAAATGCCAATTATTCACTGGTTCCACCTTAAAACGTTTGAGGATATGTGTTGAATTTACTTGTCTGCGGTGATAGTGAATAGAATATCTTCGGGTCTTGGGCTGTTGGTCAGACAGAAAAGACATCTGTCACATTAGACTAAAGGCATTTAATGGCGTTTCATAGACTAAACAAAGACTTCATCTAATTCAATGAGCACATTAAAGGACAACTCCACCCAAAAATCAAAATTACTCTACCTACCCCATGTCGATAGAAAGTCAGGAGAAGATTTGTAGTCCAGAAAAACATTTCTGGAGCGTCACAGCAAAGTGGTGTTGCAGCATTCTCCTAAACAACTGAAGTCGCTGGGGACTTGTTTTAACACGTAAAGTTGAGTTTGTGCACCCACTTTAGATGGGTTTGCCTTATCGCCATTAGGTTAGCAGCTACAGTGAAGACTGTCAAATTAATTTGTGATCTTGGTGCTTCCAAAGACTACAAAACTTTACCTGACTTACCATCACATAAGGGTGAGTAGATAATGAATGAATTTTCATTTTGGGTGAACTTATCCTTTAAGCATCTTTAGACTCAACCCCAAAACCCCACTTGAACTCTATTG
Organism: Spondyliosoma cantharus; assembly: GCA_900302685.1. NCBI lineage: Eukaryota > Metazoa > Chordata > Actinopteri > Spariformes > Sparidae > Spondyliosoma > Spondyliosoma cantharus. The sequence continues at coordinate 6,892 of OMLP01042407.1, read as the reverse complement.
CTATTATTTTGTGACTGGAAGGGTTCCCAACAAAAACACTGTTGACCCCATGTTTATAAAAGATGACATTATGTATGACCCAAACTGGGCTACATGTAACTATAACAGGCTTTGGACCATGGGGTGACTGATCAGACCTGAGGTCTATATGTTTAAAGTGTAACTGATCGACACTCTCACTCTCCTGTTGCACCTGTTCAGGAGGACAGCACTGTTGTCAACCTTTAATGAGCCTGGTGAGTGAAAACGCCTGTGTGAGTCTTCAGATCTCATAACTTCAGTATGGGCTCCAGGTGGAATGCCACAGACCAGGAAGAGAAGAGAGGAAAGAATACCATTTAGAAATGCTGTGACACACTGTTGATTTGGGGTTTTTTGTTGAATTTGTTCAGCCTCATCCTCTAATATTATCCTCATTTTTCATTTAGAACGTGTCATTCTGTTCTACAGCCTGCAGGTGGAGTGACCTAGGCCATGTCTCGCGGTGTCAGGCCGGTATCGCGGTATTTGGGTCATGTGGTATTCTGCTGAAACGTGTTGACGCCGTCTTTTTCTCGTGGTGCAGGAGGAGAGCAGACACGCGTTGCGTGCTGCTGCAGAGTTCTACTAGTCATGGTAAGATAAGTGCAGCTTGAGTGTAATTGCAAAGTTTTTCTATTTAGGATGCAGTTAAATACACTTTTTAGACGACCTACGCTTTAAAATCCGATTTATTATTATTTGTTTTTTTCAAATAGTCCCTGTTCAGTTGTAGGCCTCGACATGAGTGGAGCAGTTAGCCTCCCATGTGGCTAACATTAGCTTTAACATGCGTATTTTACTTAAACTACTTTTACTTTTACTGCAGTATTTAAGTGTGCAGCTTTGTGACGCTGTTGTGCAGGTTAACCCAGCGAGTTGTACTTTTTTTTAGCAGCCGCACATTAGTTTATGAAGAGTTACGTTCTAGTGTTAGCAGAGCTGCTAGCATAAATTGGCTTCCTGGCACTTTCCCGTCGGGCCCAGGTCAACACGTGGGCTCGTGTGACGACAACGTGGCTGCGTATTAACGTAACTCGCGGCAAATTTGGCCACTAAGTCCCGATAGGAATCAGTGCGTACTATTACGCAACGTTACTATATTTTATTAGTTTTGACAAATGTCGCGTTAGCTACGATGCTACCAGAATCGACGTTCCTCAGTGGTTACCACGTGCAGTCGGTCGACACGCTTTAACGTTAAGTGTAAACACGTGTTACATGAGTTATCGCCACGATGTTAACATTACCTTATGTCAGTTTTCTGGTTCGCTCCTTAATCAACGCGCTCACCTCCCTCAGGTGCTCCTGCACGTGTTGTTCGAGCATGCGGCAGGCTACGCGCTGTTCGCCGTCAAAGAGGTGGAGGAGATCGGCATGCTGCTGCCTCAGGTGGGTCTTCTTGTCTTCCCTCCTTGTCTGCAGTTTTAACCTGTTATCTAGATGGAGTAGAGATAACGAGTATGTGTTTTTTCAGGTGGAGGAGAGCGTGCTGAGCATTGGGAAGTTTAACAGCATGGTGAGCCTGGCTGCCTTCTTCCCCTTCAAGTCGGCCCAGGCTGCTCTGGAGAACATGAACGCCATCTCGGAAGGCAAGTGGACTTTCCTACGTTTTTGGTCATGCTTGGTCTCCTCGGTTGTAATGATGTTTCCTAAATCTGTCAATCCACTGAGTTACTGTGCTGACAGCCTAATATCAATCCTGAACATCTGAGGAAAGCCCTTTTGAAATGCAGCAGAGGGTTGAATATGCTGATGAAAAAAATAACCAAATCTAGTTTGATACAGAATGACATTGTGTAGAGTCAAGTACAATTGGCATTAAAAAATGTAACGCCTCTAGTATGACTTGAAATCGAGGTTAAATCACCCTTGTGGCCAAAGTCAGACCATACAATGGCTAGATTGCTGAAATATAAGTATAAATCACTAGCACCATTTGACATGTTTTTTCCCTCCCAAGACTGCTATGCTACCCAATCCAAACTTTATTCTACCCAAGTGCATACATATCATTGAAGAAGCTTTCCCTCTGCCCTCTCAGGTGTGGTTCATGCTGACCTGAAGTTGTTCCTCGAGACAAACCTTCCCCTCTCTGGGAAAAAGAAGGCCGTGTTGGGGGTTTCAGATGCCAAGATCGGAGCAGCTTTACAAGAAGAATTTACCCTTTCCATCCAGACTGGTGGGGTGGTGGCAGAGATAGGCCGAGGTGAGGAAAGGCATACATGTTTAAGAATGGTGGAGCAAGAAGTTTGTCACTGGAGCACAAAGAAATTTAGAAATGTGGCCTGTTGTGATGTCATCTTGTTATACTGAAGCTCATGACGGTTTATACTGAAAATCTGAACAGCCACCAGTCCCATGCTGTTCTGCTACTGTCCACTTAACTCCAACAAACCCCCTTTATCTGTTGTCTGTCCTGTCAGGTTTGCGTTTGCACTTCCACTCCCTGGTGAAGGGTCTATCAGGCCTTGCCGCCTCGAAGGCCCAGCTGGGTCTCGGCCACAGTTACTCCAGAGCCAAAGTAAAGTTTAATGTCAACAGAGCCGACAACATGATCATCCAGTCGATCGCTCTGCTGGATCAGCTGGACAAAGACATCAACACTTTCTCCATGCGCGTCCGGTAAGTGTTTCCCTCATCATGCAACTGAAATGTGTCATGTGACAGGATAAAACACTGCATATAGTGGTTTTTCAGTGCTTGTGTGTGGTTTGAGTTTGGTGGTCGAGTCCTGCGTTGCATGGCAATGGTGTGGTCTTAATTCCTGTGAGAACATCAGTAATACTGGCACTCAGTTCTCAGCAGCTTGCCATTTTGTATTGGCTTGTCACGTTTTAGTGTTTTGGGCCCTTAAACCATGAGACATTTATCTTAACTCTTTTGGAATGCAGTCAGTAACCTGTCTGTTTGGCTTTCCTGGTGTTTTCTATTAAAGTGTCTACCATTATGGAGTATCCTCCTAATGCTTACCACAGACAGCACACCATAGTGCTGGCTGTATAGGAACAGGAGGGACATCGACCTCTCCTCTCACATCTGTTCAGCCAGCTGTTGTCTGGTGGGGCAATGTTGTTTGGCGAGACATCATTGCCATCGACTCACATGTTCAGCCACTCTTCAAGCACTTGTGTTGTGATTAGAGGGCTCACTTTTTCTAACACTCTTTCCTTTGTGTGTGCACAGTGAGTGGTATGGCTACCACTTCCCAGAGCTGGTTAAGATCGTGCCTGACAACTCGATGTACTGCCGCCTGGCTCAGCTCATTGGAAACAGGAAGGAGCTGTCAGAGGAGAGTCTGCCGAGCCTGGAGGAGGTGGTGATGGACGGTGCCAAAGCTCAGGCCATCCTGGACGCGTCGCGCTCCTCCATGGGTCAGCAAAAACTAATCTTTTCATTCAGACATGAAATAGTAGTGAATACTCTGATCACATCGCACATTATATAGCTCTGACAACTGTTACCAACAATGTATCCATTGCCCCCTTTTTGCTCATCTTGGACCAATAATTGTCCATGGTGATAACACAGGGGGGCAGAATAGCTCTCTCATAAACCTGTAGTGAAGGCACAAATCCTCACTGCGGATCCTGTCGGGAGAAACAAACATGCATTGCATGTAAATTTATGTTATATGCGAGTGGTCTCCCTCTGCTCAACACCCTTTCCTGTTCATTTTCCAGGTATGGACATCTCTCCCATCGATCTGATCAACATAGAGAGATTCTCCAATCGTGTTGTGTCTCTGGCTGAATATAGGCTGGAGCTGCAGGAGTACCTCCGCTCCAAGATGAGCCAGGTGGCTCCAAACCTGGCTGCTTTAATTGGAGAAGTGGTAAATAAAAGTTCAATTTGTTTCATACTCATAAATACGACCAGTGATGTTATACCAAAATCTGTCAATCCACTGAATCAATGTGATGACAAACCTATCCGGTTCTGATGGTCCTCAAACAATGTCAATTGAATCTCCAAGTCCCACAGCTGTGAGTATTTTAGCCAGTGTGACTGACCCCCCCCTTTTTCCTATTCCTTTAGGTGGGAGCTCGTCTTATCTCTCATGCTGGCAGTCTCACCAACCTGGCCAAGTACCCAGCATCCACCGTTCAGATCCTGGGAGCAGAGAAGGCCCTGTTCAGGTACTGGGGCACCCCCTCCCTGCTGGGGAAAGTGGTTGCAGTGATGGCAGGGCTGGGCTGGAGCAGAGCAGGGTGACTGGAGGAGACGCAACTCTGAAGTCTCCTCTGGAGTGATCCCTCTTGCCCTAAAGCACCCCCACAGTCTGAGCAGCCACTCACAGCACTGAGGTAGAAACTCTGAAAAGCTAGTTAAACCCTGCACTTCTCTTTTCCCAAATTTTCTGAGGGAATAATTATAAACTGGTTTTGGTGCTTATTCCCTATGTTAAAGTCCCTCATGCTGTAGTTCTTCCACCAGGGGGAGCCATTCAGTCATTGTTAAAAGTGCTGGCACAACACCATAACCCCTTTAAGCATAATTTAAACCCTTAAGAAAAAAAGCTTTGCCACGACTGGATTTTCAATCCTTTGGTTTGTGTCTGGACACTGCACTTACAGGGCATGTCAGTAGCACAGATGCACTTTTTGACTTATGTTCAGACTTCCCCATGTATCTTTTGATAACATTTCATTGTTTCTACAACTGAACATCCTGAATGTGAAATGAGTTGTATTTTCACACAGAGCCCTAAAGACTCGCGGTAACACCCCCAAGTATGGTCTCATCTTCCACTCGACCTTCATCGGACGTGCTGCAGCCAAGAACAAAGGAAGAATCTCCAGATATCTGGCAAACAAGTGCACAATCGCCTCACGTATTGACTGTTTCTCTGGTGAGTGATCACTGTTTGGAGTAATGCTGTTATAGCTTACAATTATTGTGGCATAACTGCAGTGATGCTCATATTTTTCGTCAACAGCATTCATCCCTCGGGTTGATGTTGATAATCTAATTTCTGAGCAAAGCCACATGTCAACACGCTTTGAAGCCTGCTGTAACCTGATGGCACTGAAGTTAATTTTGATTGTTCACTTTCTTACAGAGGTTCCCACAAGTGTGTTTGGAGACAAGCTGCGTGGGCAGGTGGAAGAGCGACTGTCTTTCTATGAGACTGGCGATGTGCCACGGAAGAATGTAGATGTCATGAAAGAGGCTCTTAAAGAGGTGAGCTCAACTTAAAAAGTTTAAGACATGGCGTGTGTGAAGCTGGTTGTATACTCGGCAGGACATGGATCTGTTATCTTGAATTTGTTTTTCGAATGCTCCAATTATGCATTCAAAATCTTATTGCTGTGAATGATGACAAGCCTTTCCCTGACTTCCATGAGGGTAAACACTGATTTAATGAGCCTGACGCAGCATCATCATTCCTCAGATAAACCTGCTGGCTTCCCCTCGACTGTAATTAACATGTCTGTCTGTCCCCCCCCCAGGCTACTGATGTTGCATCTGAGATCAAGCGGAAGATGGAGAAGAAGGAAAAGAAGCGCAAGAAGAAAGAAAAGAAGTTGGCGGAGCTGGATGCAAATGGTGAAACCAACGGTGAAGCTGAGGTGAGCCTTGATTTTTACCATCTCGCCGCATGTTTTGATTTGAGATTTGACCTTAACGTGGTCCTGTCTCAGTGTACGACATGCTATATCAGCCTGACTCCGAACCATTGGCTGGTCCTAAACAGTGGATTTGATCACTGAAGTGAGTCAGACATTGCAGTCAGAAGCACACAAAAGCTAGATTGGAGTGCAGTCGTCCATGTTGTCTCTTATCTCTCACTGAACATTTTGTCTTTAATGTGGTTGCAGGTGGAGAATGGAGACGCAGACACCCCTGTAGTGAAGAAGAAAAAGAAGAGGCAAGCGGCCGAGGAGATGGAGGTTGAAGCAGAGGAGGCCCCTGCCGCAGAGAATGGAGCAGAGGAAACTCCAGGGAAAAAGAAAAAGAAGCGAAAGGCTGAGGCTGAGGCTGTGGATGAAGAGCCAGCAGAAGAGGTCCCAGAAACGCCTGTATCTGAGAAGAAAAAGAAAAAGAAGAAAAAGGAGGCTGGAGACTAGAGAATATGGCCAAAGACTGAATCTTTATTTTTTTTTTGTGTACAGTATATTTTTATTTTACTCTTTTTAACCTGAAGTGAGTTCATGTTAGCTTAATGTTGTATGGTCTCGTTTTTTTGTTTTGATAACCTCAAAGAAGGTTAGACTGCAAAGAAATGTATATATAACTGTGCCTTGAAGCTGAACTTGTCATTACCTTCTGTAAATAAATTGTAAGTGACACCTTTTTGAGGTAAAAGCATCTTGTCTGTCATTTTTACAGGTGAAAGCATCACTTGACTGCAAACTGAGGCTGTAGGTTTGACTGTAAAGATGTATTGTCTTATTTTGACTGGTGCATCAACAACACTGTCACTTTGCGCTATCACCTGAGGGGTATTGCACAAAACCAAGATAAGGGATTAAGCCGGGCTATGTTAGTTATCCTGGCTGAATTTAGCCTCAAGTCGGTTGCATGAAAGCAGATCAAACTTAACCCGGCCAAGTTACTATGGTGATTTAGTCTCTGCAGCTAGCCTGCTCCAGACCAGGCTAACAGCCAGGCTAAGATTAATCCTAGTGATTCACCTGTATTTCCACCGTCAATCCTGTGAGGAATTAATGTGTTTTACAGCATGTCCATGGTCTAAGTATGTTGCATCATTTTAATTATCCTACATTAAAATCTATATTGATTCAAGTGGTATTATTACTCAGGCCAAGTGTTAGACTGCTTGTCAGAGGTGTCATAAATGTTTTATTGCAGTAATTGAGACTACAAAACAAACTGAAGTTGCAAAGGTGTTTGCAATGAAAGCTGTGAC